>JAPMOR010072567.1:0-61960 GCA_026543865.1 Argiope aurantia
CCTGCTAAAAATAAACACGCGTTTCAGTACGGTTATTTGACTGCATTAAATTGCTTCGAGCTCAAATATTTGCTGAAGGAAAGGCTTTTTTGAAAGACTTGGATGTTTAAGAATAAATGATTTGGGAAAATCTTCAAAGGCATTAGCAAAAAGTGATTAAATTTACATTTTTAGACATGCATTTCAGGATTTCCTATCATTACTTTGGGAATATTTAAATCTTTTATCTTCGCATAACGGATGAATTAACTTTAGTTCCGCCTCGTGAGATTTTCATCCGGGAAATTGTGAATATTTTTCCTTTATTAAATGCGTGTTTTATTATTAATTATTTATCAATATTTCTTTTGAAGTGAACAGGTGTATGTAACATAGATTATTAAAACGCATGGCGTAGTAAAAAATCAAATTTTTACATGAATATGTCAATATTTGTAAGAACATTCTACGAAGAAATGAAATGCTGAGATGAAGTGTGCGTATGCTGTTTGTATTATGACTAAAAATGGGCTTTATTAGATAATGATACACCTGTGTATGCATACTGTGAATTCTAACACAATAAATTAATTTTTACTTTCTCATATAATTTTTACTTTCTTATATACAATGATAAATTTTTATTGTTGTAGACTTTAAGAAATATCAATGCTTCAACCTCCTTCATATTTTTAGTATTATGGATTGTCTGTTTGCCAATGAACACGAATTTCAAAAATGTTTTGAAATTAGTTTTCCTACGATAGCGATTAATTGCTAAAAAATATGACAAAATTCGCACTCTAACGGGATTTTTCGTGACTGTTGTTTACCAATGGGGCATGGTTAATAACATGCGTGTGCATTTATATGCGTTTCTGGGCGACCACTTCCACTGGGTTTAGTTGAGAAAAATGGATACTGACTACAGAAATAATGAAAGTTTCTTTCTTGATGGTGAACAAAGATATGAAAGGAAATAAATAAAATAATTTAAATGTACAATATTGGCCAAAATTGTGGAAATCTTTTGGAAAGACGACATTTTTTAGATTTGATGGCTCATAATAGTAATTTTATTATAAGAAATCCCATAAAGTTATATAAGTTTTGAAGATAATTCAATCAGGACTTTAAAAAAATAATTTTCATTGGATATTTACATTGGAATCTCACTTGTAATTGAAAACGAGAAACTTAGGAATAATGGCATAAATCTTCTTACTTATAGCAGTTCATGCATAATTGAATAGCCTTTAACATCAATTACTGTCTTATGACTACACCCTGTGGAGTTCACCGATGCTTTTTGTTTTTCAGATATTATAATAATCACGAATACTTTTTTTGCTTTAATTAATGAGTTAATAATCTGAATGCATAAATTATTTTTAATGCCTCTGTCAATTATAAATAATTCACGAGATCCTTTATAATCAAATAAAAGAAAAGGAATTTTACAATCTTGCCTGAAATTAAGATAGAAATTGCAAAATGGTTTGTACTTGCAGTTTCAAGAGTGGTATACCATAGAGAGAAATCATAAGCAAGGTTTGAAAAACATAGTATTGATTGCCTCGGCAATAAACAATAGAAAACACTATTTTTAAAAAAATAATCTAATTTTTGACAAAAATGAGTGGAATTTGATCTCAAAATTAATATGAAGAATAAGTATATGATTCCAAATAGCATTTTAGAATATACGTAACTTTATCTGAATAACAAGGGGTAGAACTAAGAGCAGATATAGTATTATTATTCATATTATTCAAACTTATTATTATATTATTATTCTTAATTATTATTTCATATTATTTCATAAATTTTTGTATTATGAAAGTAAATAACACATATGCATATTTATTTGGGAATTAGAATGTTTCTACTTATTTCATTTTTTATATAAAAAATTTGAGTTTTAAAAATTGGGGTTTTAAACCACAAACTTTGCTTGAGCTTTGAATAATTTGAAATTCCATTGTACGTTGTCATAAATTATAGATATATTTTATTTATCTAAAATTAACCTTGAATATTTAATTAATATTCAGTTACTATTACATGTCTGATTGATAATTTTTTGACTAGCTGCAATAACAATATTTTACAAGTATTTCATTCATTTGCGCGTTTTGTTTTTTTTCAGAAACGAAATTTACTAATGAATATACATATTTATGATGCAGAACTAAAGACAAAGAAACAAAGTAACTAAAACATAGATGCAATGGTACTATATTTTAATCATAATTAATTTTTTATTAAAGTTATTGATTAAATCATCTCACACTCGATTGAATACTTGCACATATTAAAAGTATTGCTTCAATGGAGTTCCACATCAAAGTAATTTTGGAATAAGGGCTGAAAATGAAGGAATAAAAATAGCATTGACTGCTCTGAAAAAAGCATAATTTGTTAAACATTGCACACTTTTTTTTTTGAAATTTTTGCAAATATTTTTTAGTATAATCTATTGTATCCTTATATTTTTCTTTATTTGGATTTTCTTACTATTTTTTTTCTGATCAATCATCTCTTATCAAAGCAGTTATCAGCAGAAATGGACCGAAAGAAGAAGAATAGGTAGATATGTTTGCGGCAAATCACAGAAGATTCAGGGACTGATGATAGTCACCCCAAAGCCTATATAATAAGAGGGGAGTTTTTATGACATTCCCCAGGATAATAAAAGGAAAGTAGAGAAAGAGAAGAGAGAGGACGAAGCCATCCGAATGTATTGGGAATACTGCATCTCGCGACAATTGAAATTCTTTTTTCGCTGAAGGAGAAAAAACAAGCAGATCAGTTGTCGAAGAATTGAGACAACGCTTAAATCAGTTCATTGTTTGAAGTATATTTAATTCAACGATCCTTGGATATATGGATTAGAGAAATATTTGATGACGAATCTTTCAATTTCTGAATAGGCAAGAGTAGATAAATGTCTGTGATTTTCCTGTTTTTTCAATCTTACGTACCTATCCATAAAACTATATTGAGATGTATGTTTCCAGCCAGAGATGATTTTTAAGAAATATCCGTATGAAATCTGAGTTATTAATTTCTACTGATAGTTTTGTTGATAATTTATCTGTTTGTCACCAATACGCTGTTGAGTTTAGATTATGGGATCGGATTATTTGCTATCGCTTCAGAATTTAAAAAGGAAAGGCCACTCTCATGAATAAACTTTTAATACCTGTCGTTTCATAGAAAACTAAAATTTTCAAGGAATTAAATCTTAAGTTTTTAACCATTTGTATCATCAATCTGTTAATAACATGGTATAAAATGCAATACCTTAGAGTATAACATCTTCAATTATGGTAAGGACTATATGCTTTATCTAAATAAGAAACCATGAAATTCAATTTGAATTTTGCTGCATTTAGATGAATCGCATACTGAAAACATCTACAATAATGTTTAATTATGTTTCCAATAAATTCCGGCATATGATAAAAGCTTGTCTTTAAATAAACTTACACATTGTTCTTTAATATATTGGTTATCAATTTTATTTGAAGAAACAAAGCCGTTGCGAATGATATTGCATTCTCTATAAGCCAGCATATGGTTTGCTATATCATTGAGATTGCAGAAAGATATATTGCCATCAAAGGAAATAATGGTAGGCAGCTGGAGATCCCAATGTGTTCCCAATGTATCACTTTTGATGAAGTTAGTGGCCATACACTTCTAATGCAGTAATCCTCCATATGGTGGCATGAAGAAAAATTCATGTTTTACAGCATAATATTTTTCTGAACTACTTTATGTAAATTGTTGAAATAGCGAAATAGGAAAGCGATATTTTACACATACATTCATGTTTGCCAATCAAGATAATGGAAATGTTGGTATATAACGGCATGTAACAACATACGTTTTCAGTAATATATCATTATTATTCCTGGAAAATAACATACAATAGACAACACACCTATTTCTGACTTCAGGAATTTTGATTCTAATTTGTAGTTCATGCGAATATTAGTTGAAAAGATACTCAAGATAGCACGAAAACATATCAAGTCCTGAAACTTTAGAGTAGTTGCCGTCCTATAATCAGACTGACGAAGCCATTATATACATTATATATAAGCCATTGAAATTACGTGTCCACATCTGGAAGTGAACTATTAGTTATAGAATGTAAGATCATGTTGAACAGAATTGGGATGGTAACAAGCTTTAGGGACTAATGATGGTGATAATTTTTGATTACATGCCCTAAACGCAGTAGATTTCGTAACATTCGTAATTTTTTGGAATTTCTCAAAATATTAGTGGCGAGTTTCGGTTAATTTGGCTAGAACTTTTTTCCGCCTTGCCCAAAATCTCCTATTCTCCTATTTTTCACATTAAATAAATAAATAAAATGATGAAACTCAATATTTTCAAATTGAACAAAAAATAACATAAAGTCTTTTCAAAATGCAGATGTTTAAAGAAACACGAAAAAAACAAAAACAAATATAGCCTAAGAATTTTAAAATAAAGAAAAATAATATATCATAATAACAACTTATATTGCCATCTGAAGAAAAGATATAGAGCATTTTGAAGGATGCCTAGTATTTATAAAGTTTTCGATGAGTGTTGCTTGGATTTAATCAAGGCTTGAAATTTGAATTTAATCGATAGTATATAACAAGCGATAATTAGGTGAACCGAATAGGATGTAACTTTGAAAGGACTTTTAAAAGTAATCTGTTGCATTTTATATTAATCAGAGCAGAACTATTTTTTCTTGTAGAAATAATCAGGGGGTAAAATATGGGAGACAAGATCAAATAATAAAAATAAAAGCAACTGGAAACTTAAAAATGTAATCATTTTCAACTGAAAAAGAACAGATGTTTAAAATTATCAAAGTCTATTTATACCACTGGATGGTTGTCCACGTTTTTCTAGTAGAATGAAAACTTGCTTCAACTTTCGATAGTAAAATCTATAACAAAGCGGTAGCATAAACTAACTCACTGATCACTATTCAAAGAAGTCTTTAGATGTATTCAGATGTATGTGATTAGGAAATGGATATCTGTTGACAATTATGAATGTTGGTGCAATTCTATATTGCTATTCGTTGTTAAAATTTAATGATGAAGGTTGCTAAAATTTAGCTTTTTTTTTTCTTATTATCCTAAAAGTTCCGAAGTTCAGTACAAATATAAGTTGAAATCTACGTTAACAAGTTCCTTAAGTTTATAATGGTAATTCAAACAGGCAGGCAAATTAGATCATCCAGCAACCCTATTGTTGATTTGATTACTAATACTTGCATTTTTGAGTGTACACCTACAGTTTTGACAACTTGGCGTTGTTGATATCTTTACCGATAGGAACAGGCACATTAAAATGATGAAACAATTCGGTTTTAACGGTGACCAAAAATGAGCCAAGAAAAAATTTCGCCACATTATAAAAATATATTCAAGAGCATTATTATTTAATATGAAAAATTTGAACGTACGAATCACATGCTATATAGTTTGACGATTGAAATCACTAAATTGGCGAAATTTTTTCTTGTAGATTTTTGGCCGCCATTACAATTAGTAATTACCAAATAAATTTCGGTTCATACATGTGTAATTTGTTATAATTATCATTATTAAGGCCCTCTTATGCTTCCAATGTCTATACCCGAAAAGACATCTAATTGATTGAATGAACATGTGATGGAAAAAAGCATAAGTAAACTCGCCAAATCTGACGAGGCTCCTAGTCAACCTGATCTATGCCGAGCAATATTTGTTGAGTTATAAATTGAAATGTACATACAAAACTAAAAAAAAATGTTTAAATTTTAACAAAGATATACATTATTCGCTACAAATGTGGCCTCTCAGCAGGACGTGAGGCCGTTCCTTTAAACAATGGCAGAGTCATCAACTTGAAGCAAAGGGGAGTATTTTTCTCGTATTCTAAGAAATATAATTTGTGAAAAATTAAAAAAAAAATAAAATATATCAGAAATGTATTTGAATGAAATGTATTTCAAATGTATTTGAAAACACAATGAAGTATAATAAATAACAAAATGAAAGAAAAAAATGATAAAAAATTTAAAATATTTTTGAGAGAAAAATAACTGCAAATAGAACTTGTGAATAAATAATATTTTAAATTTTTACAACTATTTACATTGGGAACAATCAAATATCTGCTTCTACTAGAAAAGTAACCGTATAAGAAAAAACAACGCAGGTAATACACATCTGAATTAAAAAAGAAGAAACATCGAGTAAAAAACATTATTTACATTCTTATCAAACAATTGCAGCCTCCAAACAAGACATCTTGTTATCTTTGTACATTAGTGTGGTGTACTTCCTTATTTGTCCATTGTTTTTGGAGCGAGGTTGATACTGAGAGAACTAGGCCGTACCAAAACTTGCGAGATGTATAAAACAGAAGTCGAATGAACAACTGAATGAAAGAAAAAGAAATTGAAGAAAAGACTGACGCTAACAATAGAAAATTTAATTTTTGACGAACTATTGAGGAGTTAGATGGAAAATCACCAGATGTGAATTGGGGATTGGTGAAATTTGTAAAGAAAGTGCAACAATCATAAAGAAGAAAACGAGCTTTCAAGCTGTAATCCGTGCCAGACAACTTCATTATTCTTAAGCTTCAAATCAATATGTTTATCTTTTAACGAGTTATTAAGATTAGATATGTTAAGCACATTTTCCCATACTGTTAAAGTATAAAAAGGCATTTGAAGTCTATATAGCTCTCAAAAGCATTAGTTATGTGCATTAAATATCATACTGATATTAAATTAAAAATTAGCTTGACTCATTGTCGTCACCGAACTTGTTTCTCGATTAAGGTTTTGCAAAGAATTGTATTAAAATTAAGAGGTTTAAAATTGTTACAATGGAGATAAACATAATGACGAAATAGCCAATTTTCATAATATACAACGTTCTTCTGTGAAAATTCAAGTAGTTGCATTCAGTTAAACATTTAAAAGATAGAGAAACTTTTATTGCTTATAAATTTATTATAAATTATAAGCTTAGAGTTGAAATTTATTTAAGAGTGCCTCTTCATTTCGCCAAATCGCCAATCAAGATGGTTTATCAGATAAACAATAAAGCGTTTATTGTCAGTCGTTTTGATTTTTAACATTGGCGATTTGGCATTCTTGGCGAAGTGAAAGAGCATCCTAAGCTAGATTTCTGTTCAATTAGAGTTTAATTAATCCATCACTACTGGAACTTTTAGAATCTTTGATAGTGGCTGTTTACCAAATGGCATAAACACTCAATTTGTTATGCATTTATTAGAACAATCACAAATCACGTTCATCTTTAAAGTCCTCGACGAAGTCGTTGCCTGGACCAAAAGTAAGAAGACAGAAAGAAAACAACCATGCAAAAAAGTGGAATTAAAACAAACAGAGTTACCATTACATGACCTTTCAAAAGTCCATGAGTAATAATTATAGAGCATGATGCATCTCCATCAGTAATTTCATCTGAATTATCACCGCAGTTATTGTGAGTATCGCAACGCAAATACTTGTTGATACAAAATTTGTTGCTACATTGATAGGTTGAGTTGTCACATGTGCGTTTTGTCACAGCAGTGAATACTATCTTCATAGAACTATATGAGTCATATATCGGCTTAGATACTGCGATTTTGACGACAGGTTCAGGAAACATGATGGTATTCGATTCCACAGTAGTTCTCGGGCGAAAGGACTGGCAGAAACGCATTGTAGAGGAATTGCTCGAAATTTCCAAGAATTCCCTACAATATAATGGCAAAATCAAATCTTCTATGCTGATCACAATAATATGATTTTCTGGGGCCTCTATAGATAAAGAACACGCGTTTTGGTTCTTGTTTAAATATTCTCTTGCAAAATTGAGTATGCCGGATGAATTGGCATACGCTACGTCACCTAGATGCAAAACATTCGTTTCTTGTCCACATAAGGAGTATTCAACATATGAATAGATCTCGCAAATACAAAGAATCGGAATAAATAGTTTCAAAATGCGATGCATTTCGCTGCTGTATTACTATAGATTACAAATCATAAGGTTATCATCAAATGCAAAACAATCTGCTTTCACCAAATAATCTTTTTTAAATTTTTATATGCAATCTATTGCTTTAAGTGCAAGATGTGATAAGATTATAACATGCTGTTTTCAAGTTTTCGTAGTTTCTCTCTCTCTCTCTCTCTATATATATAACGCTAACGCACGTGACATAGAAATCGAACTTATTACTAATTATCGTATCAGTCAAATCAATCGTATCAGTCTGAAATTTATTTCAGACTGTTTCATTCACTAAACGTTTTTGTAACTGTATTGAATCAAACGCTTCGCTTAGTTAAATTATATTATTAGATGTGTTATATGGAGATAGTTCGCCATGTCAACCAGATAGACGGATACCCATTTTCAAAAATTGCATTTTTCAAACTCAGATTGGTATAGACGTAGAAATTCTTTAAAAACTGGAGTTCGTATTTTTTGATGATTACAATACTTTCTCTATAATTTCGTTTACGAGAAAGTAAAAATGTGCCATTATTAGCATATATATATATAAGATGGCTGACTAACTAAAAATTTCCAATCGATGTTACCTTAGAAAACAAGGTAAAAAACAATCTATTGTCTTTGATTCCGTCTGTATGTAAATTATTCTATATATTATTTACACATCACACATTCAAAATTATAACTCGCGCATTTCCTTTAATGACATCTTGGGGAGACGTTTTATTGCAATCTCATTAACTTCCTCTTCTCTCCGCATTGTTCGGTCGTAGCACCAGAAGAGATGTTCAAATAGTACTTCAGGGGAATAAAGTAATACCCTTCTTCTCTATCTCTTTATTTTATTTTTCATTTATTTTCTGTCTTTTGACCAACGCATATGTATTCCATACCGAATAATGGATGGCAAGACTGACGAGATGTTGCCTTTGAAACAAGAAATGCCTTCTTTGTCTTACAAATAGGTTCGAATTTCTTGAGCTTGCTCTTAAATAGATATGTTGTTTGTTATGCTGTCTTTCTTTAGCAGTATCCTCTAAATAAGCAAATCTACAACTTTTTTATGAATTCCAAGCGATCATAAAAATGTTGCCCTTAAGCATAAGGGCGAGAATACTTTTGCGTTTTGTCTGAATTCTGATAACTTTGGTTAGTGAAAGACCCTTTCTTATTAGTTCTTAAATCATTATTCATATTCAATCTTAAATCATGCTAATTATTTCGGAAGTTGATATATAAAAGTATTTTAAATAATTGAAGTCCAAAAGTTTTCTGAATTCCAGTTTTGTTAAATCTTTTTAAAATTTATAAATTATATATTAAGACTGGTACCGATAAAAAAAGGTTTTAAAAATAATTATGAAAATATAGGAAGATAAAGATAGTAAACAAAGATGCAGACCTTTGCAGGCTTCGATTTGGTAAGATGAGAAAAAGAATGAATTAAAAAATGAATACGAGCAATTTTTTAAAAATGCATTTATGAATATTTGAAGCAGTATCTTTTTCATACTTTTAGCATTTTCTTATTTTTAAATTTTGCGATTAATTATTATTATGAAATTTCATTATCAAGTAACGCTTCTGTTATGTAAGAAAAATATAATTTAATAGACAGTTAAATTTTGAAAACTTAAAGGAACATATTGTGTGAAAGAATCCCCAAATGAACAAAAATTTCAAAACGATAGCATGCCAGAATGATAGTAAAAAATCGCTTATAAAACTACATCTTAATTTATATGAAACATGATAAGATAATAAGTAATTAATAAAATCGTAAGTACTGATTAATATTAAGATTAAAATAAAGAATTGAATAACACATTTTATATCTTTTCACAATTTATCAACGAAAATCTGTTCCCTGTGTGTTCTCAGACTAATGTTGTGTCTATTTAGTAGTTTTTCGAAACATAAATATATAGGAATGATTTTGTCCTGTAAATTTCTTTCTTGTTTCAAAACTAACAAGAAAAATGGGTTATTATAAAAGCTACAAACCGATTGAAAAGGCAAAGATTTTATTTTCGAGATTGAAGTTTTTATATCTTCCATCATGTATGAAAGCGTATTCTCAGACTGAAGTGATGTATGTTTAATAATATTTTCTACATAAATGTATTGGATTAGTTTTGTTTAGAAAATAAATTTCCACGGCTAAATATCATTTGCCCAACAACAACAAAAGAAATCGGAAAAATAACTGCCGGTTTGATGAAAAGTTGTTTGGAATACTCTTCTGCTGATAGCATCTAATCAAAACTTCATGGGTAATCATCATTACCATCAGTAATTATTGAACCAAATTTGGCTCAATATTTGATGAATGTCTACAATATAGATGTTAAATATGTGTACTGACTTTTAATCATCTAGCTCTCTTCGTTTTATAAATATCATATTCGAACAGCTGGACAGATAGATTTCCTCTGAACAGCTTTTGTTCAAAATTTGAAAAGCATCTGCAAATTTTACTACAAACCATATAAGAAATTCTATCTATCTAGCTAAAAATGCTCTTGAATTACCTTTGTCACAGACAGACAAACATACATTTTCCAGAAATGTATTTTTCGAACGCAGGGAGATATAAAACATAGAGATTCGTCAAAATCCCAAGTTCGAATTTTTTGATGATTATAAGATCTCTGCTCTTCGTATACCAGAAAGGAAGCATTTCAAATCAAAGCAAAAGTTGCTATAGTGTTGTGTAAAAATTCTTCCACATTTCCTCATCTGTCACTAAGTGTCACAGATGAGGACAGTTGGGACTAACAATTAAATAAGTGTTTCCCATGCAGATATTTAACAATACACACGCACATACACTCACACACAAATGCATATGCAAGAATAACACAACGCACACAGACGCACACATACGCACACACACACACACAGCATAGCAACACAAAAATTCTGCAGTGGCATCACAAGTAAATAGGTACCGCATCTTGATTAGCACAGTGAAAAAGAAAACTTTTCACTTGTAAAATTTTATAGCGTCAAATCAGCTTTTTTATATAATATTTTAATGAACCGTTTTCAAATATCAAAAAATGGCAATAAAAAAGATGTTAAGTCACCGAAAATAGCTCCTTGCCACATTGTCCATTCACTCTTTCAGAGAAGAATTAGTGAAAATAAATTTCTTCACCCAAATGTAAATTGCAGTTTTCCGAAACAAGCTTCTTTAAAATTGGGCTGATTTGCTGACATGAAGGAATAAATGTAATCTTTTTACATAAAATAATAATTAAATCTTTTTAATTTTAAAGTAAATGTAAAAAAAATTAAAATATAGAAAGTGGACTGAATAATGTGTACTACCTATTTTAACAATATAAAAAAGATGTTAAGTCACCGAAAATAGTTCCTTGCCACATAGTCCATTCACCCTTTCAGAGAAGAATTAGTGAAAATAAACTTTTTCACCCAAATGTAAATTGCAGTTTTCCGAAACAAGCTTCTTTAAAATTGGGCTGATTTGCTGACATGAAGGAATAAATGTAATCTTTTTACATAAAATAATAATAAACGCTTTTTAATTTTAAAGTAAATGTAAAAAAAAATTAAAATATAGAAACCGGACTTAATAATGTGTACTACCTATTTTAACAATATCACATGTTTTTTAAAAAGTACTATAGATTTCTCATTGAAATCTGCAATAAAAAATTTCTTGAGCTTTGTTAATATTTCAACTATTTGCTCAAAATTATAAATGAATTATTAATTGCAAATAAAGGATTTTCAGCATAAATCATTTTTCGGATCTGCCTTTAATTGCCAAAATATTTCTACTACTCTTTCGTCTACTCGGTAATTTGCAACAAGGTAATCTTGCCGTAATCTAAAAATTCTGAAGTAAATTCGGGTATGAGACTATCTTGACATTTTATGCACAAATGAGCTACGCGATTATGGCACAAACGCCATGTAAACCCATTATCTTCAGATAATCACTTGGAAAACGCCAAATTAAGCTGTAGATGCAATAATATTGGCGAAATTTTGGCCTATTCTGTTTAAAGAAGCTTGCCAACCTTGGTACAATTTTAAAACTACTAAACAAATCAATTATCTTGATACAATCTGAAAGTAAGAACGGATACCTTAAAAATAAAAGAAGTACCTATATATGTTTTAAATAAGGTTATAAGGCATAAGTTAATTCTGTGAAATCTGTTAATATTTTGAAATACGAAATAAAATAATAAATCTTTATTGCTTTAAACAAAACATAAAAATAATGACCAAACTCATGACATCTGTCAGTCTTTTCCTAATATGTTTAAGCATCAATTGAACCCTTGGATGAATATTAAAATTCATTTAAATTATCAAATTGCATTTTACAAATAATAAAATTATTTAAATAATGCAAGGAATCAAATAAGAAAAAATGTATGAGTTGAAAAATTAATTGGTTTAGCAATAATATACACATGGATTGCATTCTGTATGACGACGTATTATCTCTTTCATTTTAGGTGACTATATCGCTCGTCCCCAAATTAATTTTAAAACTTCTTCTATGCAAATATGCTAACGTACAGTTATTCAGGTGCATTTGGAGTTAATATATTCTACATTGCATTTGGATTGAGATCGCAGTACGTGTAAGCAGTGATTCCACTTTTACGTTCAATAGCTAGATACATTAAATTCATACCTGGCAACTCCGCATTTTAAAAACTTTCCAAACAGCTGCCTTTGCACATACTTGTTAAGCGATCCTTTTTTTTTTTTTTTTTTTTTTGCGCAGACCCATCTAATTTTTGCGATTGAGTTTCCGACCTTTCATTGTTGTTTTATCCTAACAGGTCTTTGAATTTTCGACAGAGGTTAATACACGTGGTAGCGAATTTATTTCTTACATCCTGTTGCAATTGTTAATGAAATGTGCTTACAAATAAGCAAACAGACATAATTACGTTTTTAGAGTCATGTAATTGAAAAAAAGTGTAAATATTTATCAAATCTCATGTTCAATTATTTTCCAATTTCAATATTTATTCTTTGTGTAGTTTGTACACGATAAAGTAGAGAACAAATGACGTAATAAATTTTTAAGTAATCATGCTTAAAAATAATTAATTTCGTAAAAGTTTAATAAAAAATTCTTTACCATTCAAATTTTATTCAAAAATAAAGAAAATATTGTGAAAAATTATAAAAGATTATCTTAAGTATTATCTATCATCATGGATTATTAGAAGAGTATTATTTACCAAGTAAAGATTTTCAAAAATTCTAAAAGATTGATGGGATAAGTTTTCTTCATTTCGATCTGACGCCAAAGGATTTATTGATAGCACAATCAAAAATATTTTCTCAGAAATACTACCTAGAATCTCTCTTCAGATGCTTCAACATGTCGTCTATTATCATAAAGAAATCTTTTTACAACGGAAAATGCATTCTTTGATCGAAAATAAGACGTTGAAAAATCTTTAAAAGTGAGGAAATGAAAGTTAATGCCAGAAAAGGAGCAGACAAAATTCTTATGGAATTTTTGAACTTTGCCCTCTAATCCTGCGTAGATTTGTTTTCTGTCTGGAAGTTTTAACTTTTCAGAAAAGAGCTTTAATTCTAGATTCCCTAGGGGTAAAAGTGAAGTTAAAACTTCCCTTTATATCGCAAATTGTTTTTTGTTCGTTGCTGGAAGATTTTGATTAGAAATGTTGCTGGCATTTCTAATCATTAGCATATATTAAGGTTTCAATTTTACTATGAAGCGGTTCTTTTAATAACAGTCATATATTTAAATCTCTACAGAGTAGTGACATATTTATTTAAAACATTTCTATCTTCGTCATTTTCTTCCTATTTGTTTGGAATTGGTACTTAATTGATTAACGATTTATTCATAAAGTTTTGATTTAAAAAATGAAACTATTAAAAGGAAATTTTAATTACAAAAGACACTGACTTTAATTGCTTTAAATTAAAATGCTAAATAAATTAAAATTAAATTTGTTAATTATTTTTCACAGTTTCTGAAACTTAATTATTCAGATTTACATAACTCTAGTGGAACTGTAAATAATCCTGTAATGCAGGGATATGTCTTAATTTCAGTCTGAACAACCTTTTTTTCACCGTGAAATTTCTTCATTTGGAAGTTAAAGGAAATGACATTTGAGGTGCCAAACAATTGAAAAAATATTATAGACAGTGGAAAAAAAAAAGATTTGAACACAATATAGAAAGTTTATAGTTTCATTTGAGTATGTAATAATTGCTTTGTATGATTTCGCTTTGCCATTTTGGCAATGCCCATCCATATTTGGAATTGGTTATCAGCAGTCGCATTCAATTAAGGCACTAGTGTGTTCTACATTCAAGAAACTGTCTTGAATGAATTGTAATTCAATAAAGACACTATAAAACTTGTATATAGGTTATATTAAAGTGCATTTGATACTCTTATACATATTCTAAATATGAGTATCTAAAAGTAATGAAATTACTTCTTGGGTTTTCATTTCATTAGGATATGTCGGGTATATTGTACTAATGTCTGTTTTACATGCAATAGTGACCGCACTAAAAGTGCGCATAGAATAGAGCGTCACATATTATCTTGCTGAACTAACGCATGAGCGATAGTTGAATCACTAAATGAAGTCACATATCACAATTACTAAGTTTAGAAATTTAGACTTTGTTCGCATGGTGTACAAGAACTTGAAATGATAATGAAATAGACTATGACATGAATGATACTCTAGTGATCCACATAAGTCACATACTACAATTATTACACATTCAAACTTTAAGCTTCTCTCTTATTCTGCTCAATCGATCAACACGCTAGTAAAATATATTACGTTACTTGAGGAGCAATGTGATATCATATAAGACAATTAATTCATATACATTATAACCATCATTCTGTGTTCAAATACTTGACTTGTAATTGAATGACACATGGATAACATTGGAGTCACTAAGTGAAGTCACATACAACGATAATTATGTGATGAGTATCATGCTTTGTTTTTTTATCGCTTCTATAGAGATATAGTTATTTATAATCAGTAAAATTGTTTGGAACTCATATTGAAAGTAATTTCTAGAAATTATAAAGCACCTGAAGCATTGTCATAACTATAGACCACTGTACACAAGTAAATGTTGAATACAAGTAAATGTTAGCTATTCTATATGAAAAGTCAAATGTTGAAGACAAGTAAATGTTAGCTATTCTATATGAAAAGTCAAATAATCCATAAAATTAGGCCAAAGTTGTTTTTACATGAAAAATCTGATGTTATTTTAAGGGAAAATAATATAAGTGATAAATCATTCTTTTTTTAAATTTGAATACACTAAAAATTTACAATAAAAATATTTTCTTTATATTTTTCTCAAGAAAGAGTTTCTTTTAGTAGCCTCGAGCACGCCATCACCAAGTTTGTAGGTGGATGATTTTTTCCCCTCTTTTTTTATTGAAAAAACATTTCGCCTCCAAATACAAGAAACATTTTCTCATTTTAAACTTACTTCCTCAACTTACTGATTCTGAAGAATATCATAAAATATTTTCAGCTTTCCACTATTTATGTGAATATATATAAAAACCAATATTTCTATTTATTTACAGATGCGGCGACACATTTGGAATCTGTTTTCGAATGTCACATTTGAATGGTTTTGCATTCTACTGAATTGCACCGACTGGCATTGTAAAGTATTAGAGTTTTTTGTTACTGGGAGTAAATACATGAAAAATAAAGGTAACGGAATAGTGATATTGTATGCATGATTTTCTTCAGATATTTTACATCCTATGTAGTATGATTTTTATGAAATCACACTGAAGGTTTGAAATATCTTGCTTTATTTATTTTACGTGATGTCTGTCTGTGATTGCAAGCAATTTAACACTATAGGAAAGAGGGGACAGAATGCTTTAATCCTGTAATAATATAATGCATATCTTGATTTTCTTAAAATATTTGTTATATTCAGCACATTTAATAAATTACTAAACTAGAACTAAAATACTAAAATTTTCTTAAAATATCACTTGGTTATAATGAAATACAACTCCTTTATATTTAGAATTATTGGGATTTCAAGGAAAATATTTTTCCGTTTGGCACGGGTAATTTCTCAGATTTCTAAATACATTTTTATTATTTCATTGAAATCAGTTAGCCATTAGTTAGTAACTTTTCTTTAAAATCGAAGGGGAAGTAAATGAAATTGAATTTGATTTAATTCTGTCGGATTTAATGTTGGATTACAGATTAAATTTAATTCTGTCAAAAATCTGGAAGATTATATTCCAATCACTCTGATCTCCCGGACAATTTCTTTTCTCGTCATACTTTATTATACTTCTCTTACGTTGCGTGCTTATACAATTGTTTCATATGAAATAAATTAAGTAAATGAAATAATTTGATTCTAAAATTGGAAATTTCGTAGTGACTTTCAAAAATTCCCATGGCTGATTATATTCCTTCTTTTTCTATTTTCATGATTTCCTCAAAATATTGAAATTTTCTCAAACAAAATAATTAGCAAGAAATGTGAGCGTTGTGTTTGCAAATTAATAGAAATAAACTAATGTAGACAAAAATAAATATATTTCACGTAATGATAGAATTTAAGATCAAGATAACGTAGATAAGAAAAGAACCGATCATCTATTTTATATGAGATTTATTATAGACCTAAATAATTAAAGGAAGCAAAATTTCGTGACTTTGAGAACTGTAAAAAGAATTTCAAAATATGGAAGTAATAAAATACTGATTTTCCTATAATCTCAAAGTAAATAGTCCATAGCACTGTGATATATATATCTACTTGAATTTTTCTGAATCCCCCAACTCTTCCAACTTACTCTTGAGTTCTGTGAACTTGCCATTCAACAAGTCAGCATCAATTGCAAATGTCCCAATGTTGATCTCATTTGTATTTGTGTTGAGAGGATTCGCTATGAAAGCGAGAGTACTTTTGCTTCTTTTGAATTGCTCGAAACTCATCGAAACGATTCTTCATGTTTTTTTAAAGTTATGCTGAAGTAATTCGTATCAGTAGTTGCATTAATCTCATAGCTATATTGCTTCAGATTTTTAGAATGAAGTAATTTACCTCTCTCCATGTCTTCAACAAAAAGAAGTAATTTTTTTTTCGAAACAAAGTACTTCTTCAAGCAAGGTGTTAGTTGGGTTGCCCTTTCCTTGCAGTTTTAGATTTAGTTTATTTAGTTTCATTGTGATATCTACCATGAAGTTGAAGAAATTAGGTATTTAAAAATATATTTTATTATTTTTTTAAGTGTTTTGATAATAAATTATTAATTTTTCGAATGGAAGAAAGCCACAACTTTGCATCAAAAAAACTGCATAAGCAGGTTGCCGACCCATGATATAGACTGATCCATATTGCTAACAAGACTTACATTGATATATAAATATCATATACATGCATATAAATATATTTTAAATAAATAGCATGCAATAGCACATTAGATCCTAAAGATAAAAATTGTAAAAGTGTATTGATATTTTATCCAATAATGATATTTCAAAAATATGCAATTTATATAAAATCTTATGAATTTAAGATAGGCTATACATATTTCACCACCTCAGAGATATCTCAATGAATTCCTGTTTTATATATGATGTTAAAGTTTCAAATCATTTATGGTTTCAGATCTGACGTAAGAATAGAATATTCAAAATAAGATTTTTCAATCGAGTATTAATAAAAACATGCCAAACGATTTTTTTAATACTGTTTAATGACATTCATTTTAGCATTACTTGCTAAATTAAGGATTCATTTTAGTCACTTGAAATCCAATGCCATTAGAATTCGAAAAGTAGTTATATATATTAGAGATACTATATTTTTACGGCAATTAATTATATAACAATTTAATCGAAGAAGAAATTCATGATAACTCTTATATGCCTTAGAAAGACTTATGAATAAAATAATTTGGATTTCGAAAGTTTATATAAATATTTAACACTTTCAACGTTACCGACGAGATATCTCGTCTTTCAGATACTTCCAGTTACAGATTTCTGTGGACTAAAATTTGTCTCTTATGCCAATTTAGATAATTTAAACTTTCTAGATAGGTTGAAGAAGAAAATTTGTCTCTTATGCTAGTTAGATAGGTTGAACTTTCTTCTTCAATCTATCTAAATTGGCATAAGACACAAATTTTAGCCCACAAAAACCTGCAATTGGAAGCATTTGAAAGACGAGATATCTCGTCTGTAGCGTTGAAAGTGTTAATTTTTAGAGTAAACATATCCGAATAAATATCTTCTATATCTTTTTTTATAATCTTAATCCTTAATTTTTGTTCCTTAAAATTTTTTATGTCGGATATCATATATCAATTATTTTTAAATCATCAGTTATTGCATAAAAAATATTGGACACTAAAAATATAAAATGACTGAATTTTAAATGTTGCTAATTTCTAAGAAATTTGTAAGAGATTATGTTAAATTTATAGACAAAATATTTATACTGAGCCACAAAAACTGTTACTTTTATTTACATTCATTTCATGATCATCTTCAAAACATTGACTGTAATCTAACTTTTGGGGCCAATGTATATCAACTTAATATAAACAAAAATATTTTTTTATGAAATAAATTACCATAACATGATGTACTGTTATAAATGTATGAAACGGATAAAAGTTGCTCCGATTGAAATTAATTGCATTTAATGAAAGAAAGTGGTCCTCTTTTTAGAAAGCAATCATCTCTAAAAAAATAACAAAAGATATTTTGCTGAGAAAATAAAATTCTAATTTTTCTACTTCATAAAGATGTGCGGCAATGCCATTTTATCAGTAATAGTTTTGATTGTTACGAAATTTCCGGGTTCGTTTGGATAGTGAAAGTGATATGGTGTGGAGAAAGGTCAATCAGCAGTAGAAAAAAAAAGAACGACATTTATTTACGCGAAGACAGGACAGCACAAAGACGGCGAGTACACAAACGACAACTATGTACAGCAAAGACGAACACAGTAGCACACTTCAGTAGACAGCCGCACACGACGCGGATAGATAGAATCCAGCAGGGGAGGGGTTCCTGGGAGCCTCGCTCTACCGTCTCTCCAACGGCTAAACTTCTCGCTTTAGATGCCGACTCGCTACTTCTCACACGACTTCACCTTCACCACTCCTTCTTGCCACACCAGATTAGTAGTTTTTTGATCAGAACATCTCTGGATGTATCTATGTTCCGACTGGATGGATCGTGAAACTTCTCGAACTTTCCAGTATGATCCATTTTTTCACCAAAGTCGTCAAATTCATCGCCAAGTCAGTCGCCAAGCACTGAGTTCATTGAAGCTTAGCACGCACATGACAGATCGTACATCCTGTCTTTCTTACGATGACACTAGTCGTACTGGGAAGCAAAATTACAGGTTTGTAACAATATTATATAATTCATTACTACAATTTAGATTGTAACATACACGGATATATCGGTGATATTAAAGACAATTTTAGTAAAGCGTAAAAATACAATTTTTTTAAAAAAATTCCTTCTTGTTTATTTTTTATAAAACTGTAATTCTGATATATTATAACAAATATTATGGGCTTAGGAATCAATTTTTTTTTATTTCCAATTCTTTTCCAGTTTGCTACTGTGAGACTATAGAAATAAATACATTAATCGATTTGTTAATTAGTAAGTTCTAAAACTATTAATTTACTGCCTTGTTCTATATCGAAAATTTGTACAATTCCACAAATGCAAAAATTTGAAAACTCAAATATAACAAACTGTAAGCATAAAGTAGATATCGAAATTCAATTTTTAAACTAATCATTCAAATTACATAAAAACCTGAAAAAAATTAGATTCAATAAAAGACAAGCCTTAGAATTTTCAGCTTATTTATATCTGTTAGTTTTTACGTTGAAAGATTTTTCCAGTACGATTATTTATTCTTCTTAGAACAAGCAAAATGGAACCGGGATATCCTGGTTGGAAGGGCATTGGATTCGCGTCTCTTCCATTGCGAATTCGAATTCCGCCGGCCGAAGACCCTCTGGCTTACGGTGGTTGGCACATATAAATCTGTCCTGATCACAAAGTTCTACATGTTGAGAGAAAGGCCACTGGGGTACTGAAACAGGGGTGATCGTTCTCTAATTTTGAAATGCATGACTGATGTCCGCCTCATAAAAAGGGTTGTGACATATGTGTAGTTAAGTCGTACTCTTGGCCCTAGATAGCGCTCCTGTAAAAACATATGCTAAAAAAATCAAATTATTATAGAAAATGAACTTAATAGTGAATAATGTTTGAAAAAATTGGGATAATACATTTTAATTATAACCCCAGAATAAAACCCCCAGATTTCATTTTATGCTATTAAAGAAGAAAAAAGAAAAAAAGATGTCATGCAGAAAAAAATTATTGTTTATCAAAAGAATTTCTTGTAAAGTGAAATATTTCTTTAAAAATTTCCTGAGAAATTAATCGAAATAAATTGTCATAAAGACAGATGTATTTTTTTGTTGTTGTTGAATAAGTTCATGTAGTTGATGTCCTTGACACAATCCTCTGGTTGAAAAATATGTGCAGTCGTAACAGTTTATATCACCGGTTTGCTAAAGGAGGATAGAGTCGAGAAATACTAAAGATCTTCTCTAATCTTTTGGAGTACTTGGCCAGCCATGAAGCAATAAACTTATTTTATCGACCATCACTATCTGAGAACATACTTCATGTTGAGCAAAGCTTGACTTTATTGACTTTTTGTAGAATTCGAAGCATAGAAATTCCAGTAGTTTTTGCTGAAATTTGGTCAGCGTTACATCAATATTCAGCTGAATGTAGGTGAAGGGTATTTACTTGCGTGTTTAAGGTGATTGTAGATTTCAGTCAATCTATTTGATTTGGATTCACTTATGTTGAAAAAACACGTTTTTATAGTCGCATCTTCCATTACCTCAGAAAGTTACATTGTGTTTTCTGGCTGTTACTAGGCGTTACTGGCTGTTACTAGGCTGTTACTATTTAATTGTTACTAGGCGCCTTTGGCGACCAGCCGGTTCATCAGTATTACCGCTCGCAACAATTTTCAATTAAATATTTTAAGTAACTAGTCTCTTAATAGATTCTCAAACAAAACATTTTTAATCTTCACATTGTGATAGTCATACCAAACTTATACTGTTGTTTAGATCGTTTCGTTCAATTTACTATATATATTTTTCTAATTCATTGTCATTTCCGGTAAAACTTCAACTTTAATTTAAAGTGGAAATGATGAAATTGCAATTAATATAAAGATATTTTTTAATAAAACCGTTTTATTTTATTTATCATCTTTATTGTTATTTATTTATTATTATTATTATTGAATATAAGCATTGCAAACAGAATCGCTTGGTATGTAAGTCTTATGTGAACTACAAAATATTTTTCATAATTTATGTAATATCTCAAAGAATAATTAAACAAAAATTCCTCAGATTCAGCATTAAATACAGTTTTTAATTTTGCTTTCAAAAGGATTGAAATGAAATCAATTATAATATTTTGTTCCTGCCTATAAATATATTTCAAAAATTATGAAGTCTAAATTTAATGCAGTAAGGTATCATATTCTGAGAAATATTCTGGACACACCAAATTTTAAATAAATGAATGAATATTTCTATTTTCCATGATCAACTAAGACTTATTTATGAAGTTTTGAAAGTTAAAAAGTTAGAACAACTCAACATTTTCATAATCTTAGGCCAATTAATTTTGAGAAATCTGCGCGCTGATTGGCGTATTTTCTTTGAAACGATCGGTGGAAAATCTGAAATTATCCTTTTTTTATTGAATAGTGATACTCAAATTTTCATAAATCAGTCAGTTTAAGTGATTGATTTAGTTGATTGGAAATTAACTCTTTTTATTTAAAATATTAGTGTTTCAAGAACATTTTGTTCATCGTAATTTCCACAGCAGAAGCTTTATGTAAAATACAAAATTCGTTATTTATTAGAGCATTTATTGAATCAAGTTACATAAAATATAATCATTTTCCATTTAGACTATTTTAGCAGATCTGTGTCTTACTAAAGGTTTACAAATTAGTTGTGTGTCCCTGATTTGAATGGATATCCTGTTCATATTAAATAAAACTTGCCTTAAAATAAAACTGATTTATTGGATTAATAATATAGAGAGTGTAGAAGATCATAAAATAATTTTTCTTGAATTTATCTTTTAGAAAAAATAATATTACATATTTGTTTCATTTCCAACAGACACGTGCCAAAAATTATATTTTTGCAGATTTCATTTCCAAAAAGATTTAATTAATTTTTAATTGGGGCTTTCATCAATGTGATGGCAACATTTTGGAAAAAGCTAATTTTTCCCATGAATGCGAAACGTGCTCGTGCAGCTTAAATTTATTTTTATTTTGTACGAAAAAAATTGTTGAAAAATATAGTTAAAATATTTATTTAAAAATTCATTAAAAACAGAAATTTAATTTTAAGGTTAAAACATTGGTATCATTTAAAAGATAAATTTTTGATCTTCAACTTCATGTAAAAATCTTTTTTGTGCGGTAATATTTTCGGAAGTTATAGCAGAAACATGCCAAAATTTCGCTAATTTTTTTAAATAAATAGAATTCTAATTACAAATTTGAAAAAATAACCCCCAGGTGCACATTCCCGGCCTCCAAAGTATACACGTGCCAAATTTGGTAGCTGTAGGTTGTATTGTCTGGCCTGTAGAGCGCCAACACACACACACACACACACATTGAGCTTTATTTTAAGTATAGATTACCCAGTTTAGAAGTTTCACAAGATATATTTTGGAAGGGATTATATTATGTTGTTTACGAAAATTCCCATTCTTTTTTTATAGTTATAACATTTTATCCGGTGTTAATGGACGTTAAGAGTGTATTTTGATTTTCGATTATTTAGTGAGAAGTGGTTACCATATTCCCTACTTCAACGTGAATTAGCTGGCAGATACCAAATTCATAATAATGACTCCATTCCCATCTCGAAAATAACTTTACATTTTTCTAATATTCATCCAAGAAGCTCTAAATGAGACCAGAACTACCTGATACATATCCTGGACAATATGTAAAAATATAGAATAGTAATTCTCAAAATAAACTAAACACTACACGGTAACTAAGAGCATTGTGAAACTTTCTATTTATCATATACATGACTTTTTTATTGCTAGTGAATATTGATGTTTTAGACGCCATTACGAAATTACGCCATTTCGATGTTCCCTTGAAGAGAATTCGCCACTCAATGGACAGATCGTCCTCGAAGCTTGCATCAATATTCAGATGAATATAAGCCAACAACTGGTTTTTACTTTTGTGAATACAAATCCTCCAAATTTTGTGAATACAAATCAAATATTGTAATCGGATCTATGAAGATTATTGAATCGACAATCCTCCTGGCTGGTTGACATATCAATGGTTTACATATGCTGATATTTTATTGTAAATTTATTTATACATGTACTATAACTTCCTGCTTAAGAAAAAAAGAGATTAATCGAATAGCCCTTAACTCTCATTGTGATGATAAAAAAAGGGAGTGCAAAGGATTAACAATAGGAGAATTCTATAATTGTGATGACAGGATTTACTGAACAATGTGTACGGGATAATTCTTTATCACGCTCCATGATCGATGTTAAGTAACACCTATTAGAAAGTCACTCTTTTAATTTAGATTGTCACCAATCAGTTGGTGAAGCTATATAAATACCAATGTTTATCTGCCAATAATTTATTTCTTGTCAAAACCAGCACTTTCACAACTATTTCAAACATAATTTATTAATCTATATTTAGAAATCGACATTAGGATATTTTAGCAGTTATTTATCGATTTTATTATGCATTCTATTGGGCCACAATCAATAATTTTTGCTTTTTTCGTTTCTTAAAATTAAATTGAAATATTTTAATCTATAAAATTATTCCTTCAGTCAATTTATTCCTGTCATTTATTTGCATTTTTTATTACGACCCCAAACTTTGCAACCCCTTATTTATTGTTCATCAAGCGCTTGTCTTACTAATTATTCTTTACTTGTAAGAAAAATAAATTAATGCAATATTGTTGTGTTCCGATCACGTAATGAAACTTCTTCATATAATGAATTAATTTTCAATGTTATGTAAAGTTTATTATTATAATTAATCCTAGTAATTGTTAAAAAGAGAAATGCACCTTTATCCAAGATGGAATATCAAGGTAAAATTAGAATAATGAATAGTAAAAATTTAATTTATAATCGGAATAAAGTATATAATTTTAATTTTTATTTGCAATCTTATATACTTAATATCCAACAAGTTTAATTAAAAAATCAAATTCCTGCATAAGCGTGTTCTTTGTGTTAATTGTTATAAAAATTAATTTTAATATATTAGTTTTTACATTTTATTTTCTTCAACGATATACAAATTCGGATTAATTAGTATACCGAATCGGTATATGATCATAGCTAGTCAGCGTCGATCATAATGCTTGCTGACTCATTAAAGCCATAAAAATGTAAGTTTGAAAAACGAAACTGTCGATAAAAATGAAACATTCCTTTTTATACATTTTCCCCCTATATCTATAGTCACTTTTCTTTATGTGCATATTATTCTAATTTTTTTATATTCTGTTTTTTAACAATTACTTGCTTTTTTTAATATTACTTTTAAATCCAGTCTTGATTCTATAAGTATTTTCTAAGCCTTTAGAGATAGGAAAATATTTTTAAATAAATAGTTGAAATTTCATAAACTATTATATTTATGCTCTTGAATCAATAAATGTAAATTTTCGAAGCTTACATTTTAAGAGTCTTTTTATTCTATTAGTCATATTTAGTAAAATATTCTTATCGTATTAGCAATTTAAAGCAACAGTGACACCCCCCGCCACTTCAGTAGTTAAAATTTACTGAATTATGAAACTTTAGACGACTTTATGTCATTTAAAATTTCAGCCTAGGAGGCGGATTCGCTAGTCAACAATCACCTGTTTCTTGAGGTAATCGCTGTGTGTGTGATTTCTAAAATGATAAATTAATAATCGCTGTTTCTATCGACGATGTAGAAAATTTTTATAATTTAAAATAAGTGTGTCAACAATATTTTATTAAATAATAAAATTTTAACGTTAAAGAGTTAAAAAAAATTCTAGAAATTGAATTTTTTCCACAGTTATATTTATTGCCTCAAATAATATAACATGTAATTACTTATATAAATCAAGGTATTTTTATTATTGAAACTATATACATATTCACTGACGGTTTAAAAATAAGCTATTTGGTAATAATAACTGTGGACATCTTCTAGATTGTAAACATACTGTGCTATCTTTTTTTTCTTTTTTAATAAAATCTTCTATATCAAAGAGTCATATATAATCAAATATAATTTTTTAAATTCTTATTTTAAAATTAAATTTTCTCTTCAGTAGCATAGTGAAATTAAGCAGGACACAAAGTATAATAAGTGTAGAATTAATCATTATTAAGAATAAATAGTACCTAGATATGGTATTTTTCTTTCTTCTGTTGAAATTGGTATTAAAAAAGTGAAATAAAAGCAGTAAGGTTTCGTCATAATTGTATTTCTTAAGACTGACAATCGTCGTATCTGTATTCCCACCTTTGCCGTCTTTACGCCATTGCAGCTTATTCTGAAAAAAAGAGTGAAAATGGTAGTAGTACTTTAACTGGTTTCGAATTTTGTTGTATAATTTTGGTGATAATGCACAGTAATGGTTTACAAGTTACACAGCAATGTTTCAACTGTCGTTTTATATGACATCAAAATTTTTATACCCTTCATTAAGGATCTTATTTATTGGTAATTCATCAAATTTATAAAATGTTCTTTTAAATATAAAACAAAAACTTTTATAGATGTCTTTTTGCACTTTACTGTTACAAATTATAATTATCATTTTATTACATCCGGGGATATGTGATTTCCTATTTCAATTACTTGTACATTGACATCATTTTAATTTTCATTTAAAAATAGATGTCTAATTTCGGAATGATACTTACTTTTTCACAATGCATTTATTTTAAACTAAAATCTAAATACATCTGCTATTAAAGACTGTTTATTAAATATTAGTAAGTATATATATATATGTAAGTATATGTCAGAACTTCGTATATCTAAGTATATCGTTCTTTTAGTATATGTAAAAACTTCGTTTACATTTCATAAAAGCGAAAGATATTCACACAATTATTTTTCTTTGTATTCTTTAATTTAATGAAATAATTGAGTTTCCTATTTGCCATTTAACATTATTATCATAAAAGGCATATTTAATGAAATAAAAAATATAAATAAGCTAATATGTATAATTACCAGAATGAAGGAAATAATAACCAAAATCAAAAGAAAGGTATCTTAGAAAGCAGAGCAAGAAAAAAAAATAATACTCCTTCTCTTCAATTCCTTTTTTTAAAAGACTCTTTTTAAGAAATTATATTTATATATTATTTACGTCAAATGTTAAAAAGAATAGTACATGTCCAATCACGATTCGCCTGGGGGATGTTCTCATTATCTTCCTCTTCCAACTGAATTTCTTCGTCGTAATTCAAGATGAGATAGACGTTCGAATATTCCCTTAGGGAAGAAGAGCAGTTCCTGTCGTTCTCTGTCGCTTTCTCTTCAGACCCTTTATATTTTATTTCTTTAGCAATTCTCGCAACACACATGCATTCCCTAGCAAATAATGGATAGAATAATAGACGAAATGTTACCTCTGAAAAAAAAATATCTCCTTTGTCTTACATTTGGCTTAGAATTTTTAGAATTTTTTCTTCGACTAATATATTATATGTCGACTGTTATGTTATTTTACTTTTTGTTAGTATGTTCTAAAGAATTCTAAATTAGAAGGGGTTATGTTCTAAAGTTTGAAGGGTTTATAACATTAACACACTCGGACATAAGAAAAGAGAGTTTTCTTTGTTTTCATTTGTATTTGACGTATTTAATAGGCATTACACTCCTTTATAGTAATTATTCAATTGCAATTACGTTTATTTTTTTATTTTTCCTGAATAAATACATACCGATGAGCTGACCATTTAATATTTTTTTAATTGTAATTTTTTCAATGCCCTTAAAAAATTAAAAATTTGGTAGCAAGGCTGAAAAACCACCAGAAAAAAAATCTCCAAAAATAAATATGGTCTTATAAGAATATGAAGAAAGCATCGTTTGTAAAGATATAATTTTTATAGTGATTTCAAAACAAAAATTTAACTTAAGTAATTTGATTAAATGTTTTGAAACCAGCTTACACGACTGCATTAAGTAGCAGAAATCTTATTATTTTAAGTATTTTCTACATTTAAATCTCAAGATCAATTATTTCTCCTACTCATTATCACATATTGACTCAAATACGATGTTAAAATCTAATTCAGTTAATGAGAATTGATAACTGTCAATTCAGTTCTGAAAGCATTAAAATAAAACATTGTCAGTAAGAAAAACACAAAAGAAGAAAATGAACAATATATGATAGTTTATGCCTATCAAAAAGAGAGTAAAATAATCTTGTGTAGAATTGCTACTTTCCTAAAGAGAAACAGGGCAAAGAAAATGGAAATATTTAACATAATCTTAAATATTAATCTATGTTAAGATTTAAATAAAAGGTTGCATAAGACACCTGAAATGCTTTCCATGTCTTCAGCCAACTAGGATTTTTTGGTTTTGAATGTAACCTTTGTGCCCATTCTATGATTAAATTCACAGACTTCTTTCGTAATAAAAAGGCAACGATTTTAGCCAAAAAATATCTCTTGTTTTCAGAACCTTACTAAAAAATAGAATTTTATATAATTTCGAGATTATTTGATAATGTGATTTAGCATTTTATTTACACAGAAATAAATAGTTCTCAGGATTTAAATTTCCCCAAAAGTTTGCTTCCATTCTCAAATAAAAAATAAGAAATCAAAACTAAAAATGACAACATCGGACTGTAGGACGAAGAACATTTAATTCGCTGCTTTCATTCACTAACACCATCAATTAATACTTCATAGTTAATTATTCTCTTTCCAAGAACACCACCGGCGAACACTAAGATTAATCTGAACTTGCTTCAACCCTGCTCCAAAAAAGAGGACCACATTATACTCAGACAAACGGGTCTAAAAACCACAGAAAAACTCTCCCAGGAGAGCCTGGAAGTTGCTTTCAGAGTTGCTAACTTTTTTCCAGACTAATTCTCAAGCCATGGACCTTACAGAGGGACTGGCTGTTTTCTCAGACTCTAAATCGGCTTTAGAGGCGATCGAAAATGGGGTCACAAACATCACCTCCACTATAAATGACCTACTCGATTAACTGCATTGCAAGAGGAAATCTTGTGTGCTGTAGTGGATACACGCACATGTAAACACGACGCTAAAGAGTGTGCAGATGCATTGGCCAATGAGGCACGAAATCTTTTCCAACCTAGTTGCACCATCACAGTTGCAGATGCGAACGCTGTGGTTAGATGTAGATGTATAAATCAGCCCTCTGGAAAACCTTTAATCATTGACTTTGATTTCCCTAGAAATGTAACAAATACACTGGCTTGATTAAGAACAAATCACTATAAGGGAATAAAGATCCTTCCTGATGGGACAAAAACTTATATTTATTGCAAAAACTACCCGGAAATTCAGCTCACACCGAGACATATCTTCGAGTGCCCATCTATTACCGCAGTTATCTTAAAGCTTGGCTAGTTACCCTGATGGATCCACTTCGGAAGATCCTTCGGGGGAAGTTGGTGGCAGTGGTCCTCCGGACCTTTGACAATATCTGAGACTTTCTTTCCTCACTTTTTGCAGTTCCATGTACATGACAACAACATCAGTCAATCATTAGTCTACACCAATTTTCCCTATTTGCACAAATTGCTCTATAGTAATATCTTCAGGATATTATATTGTGCCATTCAGAGCATAGAATAATATAGTGCAGATACTGGCAGAATTCTCCAGACATAACTAAAGAAGAAAAATTTAGTAATGCAAAAGGGCTACATACTCATTGAATTTTACTATGGAGTGTCCCCTTAAAAACTTGCATTCTTGCCATTCTGGCAAATATGATGATTTATGCAGACTGCAATTCTGTGCTGGTGTAGAGGCAGATATGGTTTCTCTAAGATGAATGAATACCGATACTTCTATTTCAGCTCATGGTATGTCTTTCAAAAAATAATCTTTAATACAACCATGCAAAAATTTGATAATACAGATGTTGATATGTAAGCTATCGCATTTGGTTGTATTCCTGGTACATGCACTCTTCCGTCGCAACGAGTCGCTATATATTTTATTTTCAATATCTGTAAGACCAAGCTTAGCTCGACAGATTTTTTTTGTGCAATATCGTGGTTTTCGGAGAAATTATGTAGATACGAATCACATACTGATTATATATGAATATTCTCAATCTTTCCTACATACGAACTAGTAATTTAAATAAAAAAATCATGAATACTCTTAGTTTAACATGTTATTCGAAAGAATCTGCTATATTACAGCATTTACTAATTTCATTTTCCAGTTTTTCTATCATTATTTACATTTTTGAAAGTTTTACCATGGTGAAAGCGGGTCCACGATAGCACTACATAAGATTGTCAGCATGAAAGCAGCTAGAAAAAGGCTCTTATAGTTAGAGTTAGTTGTAAAAAATGTTTTTTTTTGTATGAAATTGCGTTTATTCAGAAAAGAAACCTATATAGACAAACTTAAAAAGTAAAACTTTATCCAAATCGTTTGAGCCATTTCCGAGATACACGAAATAAACAAATTTATATATAAGCAAGAATTGCTCGTTGAAAGATATAAAATGACTGCTAATTCAACATTTAGGTGACAGCCAATCTTTGTAATTAAGCGATGGAGAAATTTATTTTTTCTTCAATTTTCATAACACTCTCTCAAACTTGTAAAGATTATGTTTCCTAATTGTTCTTTGATTTGATCCTAATTGACTTTTAGATCCTTTAATCCCAAGAGAAATAGGCATATAGTTAATCACTTCTTACATAGCTTCTAGCAGTTTTTAGTTACTGCAATCATAAATAAGCAAATATAATACATTGTAACAAAAAAGTTTCTCCTCCTAAATAGAATAAAAATAAATAGACTCCTAAACACCTAAAATATTAAAATCTCCTTTTGAAATTTTTGTAGATTCCAGTATACTCTTTGTAAACATCATGTATGACGGCATGTAGACAAATAAAAACACCATTCATTATATAGAATATGTTGAATACCATTTACTTTAATTATTTTAATTTCAGAAAATTTTAATCTTCTAATTTTATTCAAGACTAAAAAAAAACATTATAGAGATTTCAGAAAGATATTTTAAGAATTTGTTATTCCTTTAAATTATCATTTTATAAGAGTTAATAGAATTGCAAAAGTTTCCTTGCTTTCTAAAAGAACTGATGGAATAAAATTATTTAACAAATATCTAAGACTAGACAATATATTGATAGCACAATAAAAATTCATTATCCGAAATATTATCTAAAATCCTCCATATTCTAAGGTTCTATCGATTATCAAATAGGAATCCTTTTATAATTGTAAACGCTTCATTGGCCCAAAATTGGAACTTGGAAGTGCTATTAAAATATAGCAAATTTAATAGCATAGAAGGATCACACGAAGTTATGACAGAATTTCAAAACTTCGCCCGTAATCCAACAAATCTCTCCGTAGGCTGGTATTTTCTGTCTAGAAGTTTTGACTTTTCATGAAAACAATTTTAATTGAAAACACTGTTGCGACTCAAGTGAAATCAAATTTTCTTCTAGTGTAATTAACTTCCTCCTCGTGATTGAAATCCTTTCGATTTGAAATTACACCCATAAAGTTTAGATTAAGACTTTTGTTAAATAATAGTTTTTCATACAAATCTGTATTGCGTAGTGATTCATATTTGAATCATTTTGATATTTGCCATTTATGCCATTTATTTTGAATTTTTAAATATTTGGTAAATAAGAATAGTTATTTGTACCTTTCGATTTAAAAAATGGATATTTTATGGAAGACATTTTAACTGAAGAATAAACACCCGAAAAAAAAATTATTTTAATTAAAATGTTAATTTAAAATTATATCTATTTTCCCTAATTATATCTAATTATTTTTCACTAATCTTTAAAATTATTAAGTTATATTTACATAATTTCGGGCGAAAAGTAATAAATCATGACATGCATAGTTTATTTTAATTTGAATTTTCTGCAATGTTCACTTGATCATGAAATGACTTCATTGTAGGATTAGAAGTGGTCTCCTCAACACTTTCTCTCATGCATTCTAATAAACTGGCCATACCAAAGAACGCTTTGAATGACATTGGCTTACATTAGTTATGAAATATCAGCTTTTTTTGCGATTTTAATATTTTTACTGAATAAATCATATCATCCTTCGAGGGTTATTTAAAGATTAACCCGCGATATATGATTCATAGTATTTGAAAAACAAATATGTACTTTAGATACATTTTTCTCAATCGATTGAAATAAAGATTTGACTCAAAACTGCAGTTGTGGTTACAAAACCAGATGCCTAATTTGATATATCATTTAAGTCATTGAAAAATTGAATTATCGTGTTTGCATGTTTCTGAAAGTGCAGGCAGACAGTCAGTCAACCTATAGTTAGTTTTGGCTCAAATTTTCACAGGTGTATACAATATGTTTGTTAAATCTGTGTACCAAATCTTATCTATTTAGCTTTCTCCGTTTTGTAGTTATTGTGTTAACATATATTCGAACAACCGGACAGACGGACTTCCTCTGAACAGATTTTACTCAAAGTTTGATGAAACCTGCAAATCTGCGCAGTTTATTTCAGAGCGTATTTGAATTATCTTTGTCACACATGTTTCCAAAAATGTGTTAGACTCAGAAAAGGCTAAAACCTGGAGATTCGTCAAAATCTTATATGGTTTTCTTTACGTTTACTATATTTTCTCTACACTACTTACACGAGAAAGTTAAAGTAATCAGATTATGTGATCATGATATGATCCTAATGGAAGACTAAAGTAATTGAAGGTTTTCGTGACAAATAATTTATAAAATATGCAGGGTTATTTAAAATAAATACGTCGATTTTATACCACTTTAATATTTATATAATCAATGAGAAATAGCAAAAAATTAATGCAATGCAAGAAAATGCTTAAGCCTTATTTGAGTGGATGATGATTAATTTGTATAATTTTCCTTAATATCTCTGGCAACAGCAACTAAATAATCTATCTCATTCTAAAATTACTATCACTATAGTGAAACGTATCTTACAATTGAATTTAATTACGTATATGTAATTATATAAAGTTTTTGTAATTACTTTTTGTTTCTTCTTATCATTAGATGCATCCCTAGAACGTTTTTTTTTGCATACAAGATGATAAAACTGAAGATATAACAGTAACGGCTTGATATATTAATGCATGAACGATGACAAAAAAAGACCAAGCACATATCACAGTTATTAAGTTCAGAACTTTAAATTTTCTCCTCATGTTAGAGAAATTAACAACTGCTTGTACAATATCTAAATGACCCAGAGTGGTTGGAAACAGGAATTACATTTTTATAACTTAATGCTTCCTTCTTACTGGGTTGAAACGCTTGACACATCAATAAACCACCACATGGACGATACTTCAGCTACCAAATGAAGTTACATAGAGGAATTATAACATATCGAAATTTCAGCTATTTTTCTTAATATGTTCAGCTGTTTTCTTCCACTAAGAAGGATAATGCTATCTTTATCTGAGTGACCCAGTGAATTCGGAAATGATAGTTACACTTTTCGAAGTTAAAGAACTTCTTATTGGTTTAAAACACTTGACACATTAATAAAGCTTACAACCTCATGGACGAAAACCCAATCATCAAGTGAAGTCATATAGAGGAATTATTAATATCGAAATTTCAGCTTTATTCTTAATGTATTCAACTGCTTTTTTCCAATAAGAAGAATAAAACCATCTTTATGTGAGTGACCTAGTGAAGTTAGAAATGGAAGTTACATTTTTCGAATTTAAAGCTTCCTTCTTATTGGGTTAAAATGTTTGACACATTAATGAAACTGGCTACTTAATAGACGATACCGGAGTCACAAATGAAATCGTAACATATCGTAATTTAAACTTTATTCTTAATAGGTTCAACGGCTTTCTTTATTAAGAATTTCCTTCCTTTATTTCGTTTTAAGTTTTCCTAGTTTTAAAGTTTAAATAATTCATAAAAGTAAAAAGCAGATATTTTTTAATAAACTGAACATTGCATTCTATATTATTTAAGGAAAAACAGGATATGAAAGCACCTGATTTTTCTTTGTACTTGAATCACACAATTTTGTTGAATTTTGCTTTTAATGTTATTCTCCAACAAGAGTTTCCTTAAGTAGCCACTGACAATCTATTACAAAATTTATGGGTGAGTGATTTTTTTTTACTGGAAAATCATTTTACCTCCTGGTTCCAAGAATTTTTTTCCATTCCTCAAGAAGCCTTTGAAGACATTTTCAATTTTCCAATATTTATTCGAATAGACATAAAAAAAATTATTTATATATATAAGGAGTAAAATATTTGGAATCCATTTTCAGAAGTCACATTTGGATGGTTTCGCCATCAGCTGAATTGCATCGATTCAAATTTGCAGAGTGTTAGAAAATTTTTCCACAATATAACAAGCCAGACTAAAATACAAAGAAAAGGGAGAAAACGAAATAGAGGGATTTATGTAGGATTTCCTAGAAATATTTTTTATTCTTTAAGCTCATTGAAAAGAAATATCTTTCTGAATTTGTTTCATGTAATGTTAAAAAAACTTAAACAATGTAACACTTATTATAAATAGAAAACAGAACATTTTAATCTTGTAATAATATAGAAATTATTTTGATTATTATGGAATATTTGGTTATTTCTCAGCAGATTCGGGGTGTTTGCCTAAAATTTCAAAATTCTGTTATTTTCTATGTAATCCTTTAGTTATAGGAAACATATCTCTCTTACATTCAATTTCGTTAATATTTCTGAATGTATACCACTCGAAGTGCTTGGGTACAATCGGCTTAAAATATTTACAATTATTTTAAGCCAATTTTTAGGTTTAATTTTTTTCCTCGAGGAAAGGAAATTTAGGAAGGCTTGGAAATAATTTTATTAAATTTCTAAAATGGCGAACCATTTGATTGAGTTTCTATTAAAGACCAGAAACAAGAAGAAAGGCAGGAAATTCCCAATCAAATCGCTAGAATCGCCTTGATCAAAGTAACAAACTTTTCTTTTCTTGTTGCATGTTATTTACATATTTAATATTGTATAATGCACAACTTAACAGTTATTTTGTACAGTTGCTTCATACTGAATTAATTTTATGAATTCAATTACTGAATACCTTAACTTATCTTTAAAAATTGAAAATGAAGAATTTTTGTCCGAAACTAGCTCGTTCCATATTATTCGTTGAAACTAGTTTCATCATATCCTCTGAAGAATTCAATCTTCTCAATAAGAAAGATTTACTAGAAATTTGAGGAATGGTGTTACAAAAATATAAAAAAGAATGTAACATTTCTCAAATTAAGTATATTTCATGTATTTTAAGGATATATCTTAAAAATGATTGCATTGAAAAGAAGAAAGGAAAGATATATAAACTAAGATATTTCCCCATGGATATGAGACTTATGATAGAATATCCTAGTTAAGATGTATCACTTGCTGACAATTCCGACCCGTCCGTAGGCACACGATGAAACTGAAGGCCGCACTACCAAAAGATCAACACTGGCAGGAGCTGTGGTTGAGTCCTAAGGACCATCAAAGGTCCCGATTCAACCCTTCTCTTGAGAAGCACACCCCGTCATCGATTAGAAGTAGTCAATCCCCACCTCTTTTTGTATCAACCAGGGATTTGAGAAGAGACCACTATATCGGAAGCTTCTCATCCTTATTTTTGAAGTGCCTCCCAGTGAAAGTAGTTAAGAAATATAGAAATACGTGGCTTTGAAAAAATCTAAACACAGAGCTTCAAGAAGTGAAATCTGTAAACTGTTGTAACTAAAATATATATATATATATATATATATATATATCGTTGCAATTACATATACATAAAATTTGAAAGCATGGAATTGTGGCCAGAGGGAAAGAAAATGGAGATATAATACTTAACAGAAGAGAAGCATTAATTAATAATATATAGAGAAACGAATAAAAAAGAGGTATTCACCTTGAATTAAAATGACTTTTGAAAAATAAAGAAATCACGTCAGATATAACTGCAACTAATTAGCTTGACTGTGATATATTGGGTTCCAGAATAATGTTGTGGAAATTTTTATATTTATTGAAGTAATTGGAGTAAGATAAATTGTGGTTATTAATATTTAGAATAATGCAAAAAAGCTGCTTGATTTAGTTTAAAGTAAATATTGGCAATTAATTTAGTATGTGGCTCTTGAGAATAAATTAGGATTTAATTAGTCTTTTTCATTTATTTAACTTCCCTGAAAATTAATCCAACTTTGAAAATTCAAAATAATCCTTTCATTACTAACATTTAGTAGATTTATGAATTTTCTTTTCAATGTGAACGTTCAAATGTAAATGCTACGGTGATGTACTTAAATATATTTTCCTACTATCATTAGATGAATCGTTCGTATTTATAATGAAAGAACAAATGCAACAGGGAATAGTATGTTATAAAAATGTTTGTGTGTTTAAGGAAAGAAAATTTGACGGAAATAATCCGTATCAGTTGAAAGAATCCGAATTTATGTATTTCGAAATTATATTATGAAAGATTGCTGATGATTGCCGAATATTATGAAAGATTGTTCATGGTAAAATATGTAATTACTAGTAGAAATAGAAGAAGAAAATGCAAATGATTTATACTTTAAAATGAATTTGAAGCATAAATTAAAATTTATTCCTGGTTTGGTTTGGATTTTTTTTTATTTAAGCTCTCATTTGAAACTAATAATGATTCTGTTGTTTGACCAATTAAATATTCTTGCACTGATGGGCTTAAGATTCGTGTTTGATATAATATGTTACAATAGTTATTCTTGATCTTATAATAGGTTTTTTGTTCTCTTGCAATTCGATTCGATTCTATTTGAAAAAATTTCATGTAGGAAAATTAAAACTACAAATTTATTTTAAAATAATTAGATTATTCAGATTTTTTTATTTATATTATTATTTATTATTAGTTTTGTTATTTAGATTATTACTTATTATTAGATTTATTATTATTATTATTCAGATTTTATTTAGATAGATTCATTGTAGGAAGATTACAATGACTCTTATGAAAGGACTTAAATATAATTTTAAAGAAATTTTGAATGAATTTGAACGAGTTGTATTCGTGTTGAAAATATAGATAAGATAATTATAAAGAAATCCATTCCTTCAGAACTCACTTAATAAAATAAAAAATAAAAAAATGCTGAAATTAGGGGAATTATAACTCTGTCTTAACCAAAATATTCGTATATTTTTTTTAACTGCTAGGCAGAGTGTAACTTTAAAAACTAGAGACTGAAAAGTGTTTTTTACTGCTAAACATTGACTACTGTTTTTTCAATCTATGTTGGGTTTCTCTTATCATTTGCATTCTTTCGTTATTCTCTCGAATTTATTCGTTTACTGAAATTTCGCTGTAGGATCATTATAATATTGCTTTAGAGAATTATTTTAGAGAATTATCATGACATATTTGCAGTGTAGATTGAAATATTGGAATGGCGTTCACAAACTTATTAACCATAACTGTGAATGGAAGTAGAGAGTTCAGAATGACCACGGCAAAAACTGTGATGAAAGTATGTCCAAATCGTTTTTAGCTAAAAGATTTTCTGTGTTTCCCAATTCCTGAATGTGTTCCATACCAGGAAACTCCATATAATATCACTGTAGTTTTAAGTAAATAAAATGGTCTCCACGTTCAAAAATTAAAAGTGTAACATGATTTCATCATCACCAGATGCACGTCTTTTATACTTTTAATTCTAACCTTTATAAAATTAGAGCAATAATTTGTGAAAGGAGGGAACATTTACTTTTTTGTATATCTTGGCATTACTTTTTTTATATCTTGACAAATGGCATTTTGTTTCACCAACCGACCTACCAAGATGATTTTATATTTACACATTCGTCAGTAATCCTTACTTCTTATGATCAAAAATTGTAACTGCCATCCCTCATTGTATCAAAAAAAAAAAAACAAATGTGAAATATAATATGATTTTTTTTACACATTCGTTAGCAATTATCATTTCTTGTAGTAAAATTTGTAACTGCATCCCTCATTGTATCAAAAAAAAACAAAAAACAAATGTGAAATATAATATGATTTTTTTTACACATTCGTTAGCAATTATCATTTCTTGTAGTAAAATTTGTAACTGCCATCCCTCATTATATCAAAATAATAAATGAAGTGTAACATAATCTGATTTTTTTACACATTCGTCAGTAATCATTATTTTTGTAGCAAAATTTTGTAATTACCATCCCTCATTGTATTAAAATAATAAACAGAAGTAAACTATAATCTTATGCAGAGTGCTGATAACCTTTTAGTCCCCTAAAATTTTCTAAATTTCGTTTTGAAACTATTTAAAATAATATAAAAATGTAATTTAAATTTTAAAATCCTTTTTAATTTTTTTTTCGATTTTCAAATTATTATAAAAATACTGTACAATCTCCAAGATCGGTTTTTGTAGATTTATTAATAAATCTAATAAATTTTACATCAGCACATCGATTTAATTATCTGTTTTTAATAAACAAAACTGAATCACACATTTTTTTTAAGTTCAAAAACTATAAACTTGCACTGATATATTAATCTTTATTAATATTTGAAAAATATATTACTTTTTTCATAAAATTAAATGTACTGAAAATATTTTATGAGCCTTTCATTATTAGTAAACAGAACTAATATGACTCCGTATCCTATATTTAAATAAATGCATCAAATCATTAATGAATCCAAAATTATTTAAGTGTTTAAATAGATTATAAATATCAAGATAATGTTTCGATCGAATGCTGTTGTAAATCACAGCAAAAAATATGTGCAGTTTATTTAGCTTCCGATTAAGTAATCCAACTAGTTTAAAAACAGGGCTCAACAATCCTCTCTAGGATAGCTTAACAATCTTCTTTAGTATTTAAAATTCATTAAATCAATAAGTTCATTGACACTATTGCCTTGGGTTTTATTTTTGATAGTAAATATTTAAATATAAAATTGTATGAATTAGAAATATAATTATTTGCAGTTAGATATAATGACATTTTATTTTTTCGAAAAACAATTTTCTAGCAAAATACTTACCAGCATAATAAAACTTGTAGTAACTCTCTTTTGTGATGTGCGAAAAACCACGAATAAATAGCTTAAACATAAAAAAATTTTTGTTGCCACTAAATCCAAGTTTTAAAGGATATGCAATTTCTTCATTCTTTTTCGTTTGCTACATTTTATTGCACTGTTTTTTTTAATTAAGCACTTTAACTTATGCTATCAAAGATATCTCACTATAAATACTAAGCAGTAATTGCATTTTTAAGAGCTGGATTTCTTTTTTTCTCTCTCTTTCTTTCTCTTTTTACTATACACAAAAGAATTTCTCTCAATTTTTCCTAGCCATCCCTCGATTTAAATTGTTAAAATAACTGAATTTCCTTTTTATCATATATGACAATTATCATAATCATTCATGACAATTATCATAATCATTCATGACAATTATCATAATCATTCATGACAATTATCATAATCATTCATGACAATTATCATAATATCTGATTATGAAAACTTTGGAAAAACATGTGTCTCAAATGCCAGGGAAGAAAAAAGATACAACCTATTCATCTCATGATATATATGGAATCGCCATTCGCCAGGGGAAGTGGAGAAGTGTGTTCGTGGTTTCACAATCTTCTATTCGAATTTCTCCGACATAACTCGCGATGAGATGTTCGAATATTGCTTTAGGGAAGAAAAGCAATTCCTTGCATTCCATACTTCTTAGTTTTCTTTTCCATTCAGTTTCTGTATTCAGCGATTCTTGCAACACAAATATGCATTCCATAGCCAATAATAGATAGCGAGGCCGACGATGCTGTCGCCTTTGAAACAAGAGACACCACCTTTGTCCTCACAAGTGGCGTGGAGTTTTTTGAATTTGTTTGTCGTCTGATATGTTACCTGCTGATATGTAGACTTTGTTTTCAGAAATTTGTTTTAAAAAAATAAATCTATAATTTTTTAAGAGTTCGAAAGTGTTATAAAACCTTTAATCTTGAACAAATGAAAGAAATTTTTTTATTTGTTTTCATTATTGACCTGGATAATTTTATTTTAGGGACGATTTATGTTAATTTTCAAACTCTCATCTTGGTCACGCATTACTTCATTCTACATAAATATACTGTTGTAACTGTTGTAGCCGCCCTAGTAACATTAACCACAGAGACAGCGCCCTCTGATGCCTGGAGGCGATGACTCAGTTCAGATCAGGCGATGGCATGTGCTACGTGATTTGATCCATGCTCTTATTTGTATATCTTTAAATCATTCTACCTTTAATATGTATAATGTCTGTGTGTAACGAAACCTAAAAATAAATAGCTGTTGCACTAATTCTTACTTTACTGAATCCCTTAACGAAGCCACACTGTTAATATCTTCTTAATTCTATTTTTGTGAACACTTTTGAAAGATTATAAAGTCAAAATTACAGTTGAAAGTAGCAAGAAAGGTCTTTAAAAATAAAAGCTTATTTATACGAAGAAAATAACAGTAAATCAAATAAATAATTTTTGGTGAACTTTCCTCATTAAGTAATGAATGAATTGGAAAAAAATGAATGAAAATTTCAAAAACCTACATTTTTTAATGTATTTATATTAATGTTTTTTTAATATTTTCTTCTTGTAAATTTCAATCAATAACTATACAAGGGAATTAAAATTTAATATAAGAAATAACAATTAAATTCTAACAATTTAGCTCTAATATTAAATATATTAAAATCATACATTGTCATCGGGAACAAACAAGTGAACAAATTAAAAAAAATTCTTATAAACTAGGTAGAGAATAAGAAAATCTTTCCACAAAATTCCTTTTCTAAAGGGAAATTAGGATAAAGTCATTGGAAATATTAATTTTTAAAGACTATTAAGTGATAATCTTTTTAGAATTTATCAATTTAAATATTTAAATGAAGTAGTGAATTAAACACCGAATGTACTCTCAATTTCTTCACCAACCAGGATGTTATTCGATTATAAAAGTATTTTTATAACTATTTTCAGATAAAATTGATGGCTGTGTCCTAATATTACCTATGTGATTATGTGGAGATTTTTTTTGTAAATATCTAATGCATTAAAATTTTTAAACGGTAAATCAATTTTCATTAAAATCCGGAAACTATGGATTACATGATGTTAAGGTTTTATTTGAAATGAGAGAAAAAACTCTCCGGATTTAAATTTTTCTTTAAAGTATGCTTCCCTTCCAACATAATTACAAAAAATAATTGTTCGATGGGATAGATGGTGTCCTCTACATTCATCCGCTAATACCATCGAGTAAAAAAAACTACATGGTAATCATTCGTATGCTTTAGTTGTTCCTGTCAACATAAAATATTCTGTAATATATTTCTGATCTTATTGTGCTGCATTCTGAATATAGTACATTATTGTGAAGATTTCGCTGCAATATTGAGGTTTCCAGATATTAACTGGAAACTGCAGCGAATAACAATTAATAATATGCTTGTATGAAGCTGCTTTTTTTATAAAGAGGAAACATTTCTTCCATCTTAAGAGACATTTGTTTGCCACTCTTAAGATGGAAGAAATAGTCTGGCTTACTAAAGGTAATCTTTGATGTTGTGTACAAATATATGCTGATGTACCGGCACATAGATCTTCTGAATGATTATCCTTTCCATTTTAGGGAACCTTACCATTCGTTCCCCATTCAAAGATCATCATTTACGAAGAATTGGAGAAATTCTGATGCAATTTCAAAACCTCTTCCATATCAAAACAAATGTTTCTGTAAACTGTTAATTTCTGTTTGAAAATTTAAATTTTTCATGGTAAACAAGATTCTCTAGTGCCTCTACTGAAATTATTATTTCCCTTCCAATTGCATCCTCTTTTCTCCTCATGACTGAAATTCTTTAAATTTGAAATGATATTCAAAAAGTTTAAATTAAAACTGAAAGTTTGAAAGTAATCGATTCGTTTAATAACAATCCTTTGTGTAATTCTGTACTGTATAGTAATTAATATTTGAATCACTTCTATTTTGTCATTTCGCCCGTTTATTTTGTATTTTTAAAGCTTTACTTTATTTAGATTTTCAAAATTTCAATGAGGCAACAAATACTCATGTAGCGTAGGTCGAATTTTCAATTTGAACTTGGAAAATTATTTCAGTCCACTTGACCCAGACAGTACTCCAATTAAATATTAGAAAAGTTGATATTTTTGGTGTCAGATATCCATTAAATTATTCATTTTTATTCAAAACAATTCTATCGGTTATAAATTGCTATAACATCATCATAATCAACAATGGGAAGGAATATTTTAACACGAATTTTTTGTTGTTGTTATTGTATCCATTTCTAGTATGACTTACTTTAACAACATCTATTAAGAGTCGAACTTCAATAACAGCGAAACATGCACATAGAAGAAAACTGCGTTCTATTCTCAAACATATTTTATATGTGGCTACGTAAAACTCATGATATTACTTTGTTTAAATTTCGATTGAATATATCATATATTTTATACATATTAACATTTACTTGCGTGCAACAGTGAACAAACTGAAAGTTCCCCTAGAAAATACTTGGCTTATTATTAAACTGGGTTACCACTTGGACGATGCTATACCTACGCAACTCAGAATTCATTAACGTCGATTATTATATATCGAAATTTAAGATTTTAGATACCATGTCCACATTCTTAGAATGCTATTAAAATGGAACAAAGCAAAGTGAATTCCCTAACATGCAAATTAAATTTCAGAACTTGTCACGGATCAAACTATAATCTTGTTTCTTCATACATTTATGAATCGAGGTAATCAATTTCTCTAATGTATGAAGCATTTCAAAAGAAGAAAATTATTTAATTGACTCCTTTTAAAAAATTTATTTTTTGCAGTTTTGTTGCTATTTTTAAATATTTGTTATATACTGTATTATTATATTTGTTGTACATATTATATTCTAGAAGACATTAAAATTAATCTAAATGTATTGTTACAAACTTGCAATTCTGATTCCCATCAAAGTTGGTTCCATCATCAGAAAGACAGTTTTACAATCATCTGTATTGGACGGAGTCCGGGTGTTGCGTCGGAGGTCCCAGAGCTTGGCGACCAATTTGGCGACAATTTGGCGACTTTGGCGCCAAAATAGATTATACCCGAAGCATCGAGAATTTTCCCGAACCGTCCATTAATAACCGAGATACGCCTCGAACGTTCCTGATTGGTTCAGAGGCTTCTAGCCTCACCTCCTGAGACCTATAAAAAGAGGCAGCCGCAGCTGCCAGAGTAGTGAAGTCGGAATCGACGGTGCAGTCGTAGTCGGAATCGGCGGAGTCGTAGTCGAAATCGACGGTGTGGAGCAGTTGGAATCGACGGAGTAGAGTAGTCGGTATCGACGGTGAATAACTGGTCTTCCAGGGATTAGCAGAGCAGCGACGGAGTCAAGTTAGTGCTGAACTAAGCTGTGCGCTACTGTCTGTAGTAGAGTTTTGTTGTGTGCTGCTGTTTGCACGTCTCGCGGCTGAAGATAATTGTCTTCTCTGTGCTGTATATAGTTGTCGTCTTTGTGCTGTTCTGTGTGTCTTCGTGTAAATAAACCTCGTTGTTTTTATTCTACTGCCGCCTGCTGATTAAGCGTTCTCCACACCATATAACTTCCACTATCCAAACGAACCCCGGAAATTTCGTAATAGTATTAAATTCTAAGCATTTCAATTTTTTTTCTTTGATTTTCTACCAGAATCTTTTTATTCCCTGTTATATTGCAAATTTTATTATTGTGATTTAAATACTTCGCTTCATTAATTCTCTCCTTATTATGTTGGAGTGTTTGACTCCCAAGAGGCCCAATCAATGTCCTACAAATCTGAGGCTTGAGTTGGGGCTGCTGGCTGTTTAATGAATGATGCTTGTTTTCTTATTATGCTTTAATCTTTGCCATTTTATTGAAATGGACTATTGAAAGTGCACTGCCTAAGTTATCGAGTGAAGTCACATGCAGCAATGGCCGTGTATTAAACTAGAATTATTTTTAGTTTATTACATTTAATGTGTTTTTGCGATCTTTGATCATAAGGGTGCTTTGACCATTTGTAATCGACAGAATTATTTTAAATAATCATATGTATAAGCAAATTATATAAGTTTTAATACATTTTAAACCTGCTTGTTACTATAAAAATATGATATATGTATGAGTATAAATAATTCTGGATAAGGAAACATGTGAATTATTTCTTAAAAGTGAATCATAGTCTTTTAAAAAGCAAATTCAATGTAACATCAAGTCTTTATTTATGGGAAACATGGACATCATTCTCTTCTGTATTAGAATTCCAGAACTACAAAGATTCTCTCTCTTTATATTATCATCAAGGAAGAGTTTCTTTTTATAGCCCCAAACATTTCATCACGAAGATTGTGATTTCTTTTCTTTTATTAAAATAACATATCTTATGTTTAATACTGGAAATATTTTTCTCAGTCCCTACTTATATCAAGAACTTGAACCTGCCTTTGAAGATGTTTTAGGTTTCACAATATTTATTCGAATAGATATGAAAACATATATTTTTATTTATTTATAGAATCTATGAGATATTTGGAATTTATTTTCAAAATTCATATTTGGATATTTTCACATTCTGCTGAATTGCGTCGATTGGCTTTTGTAAAATGGTAAACGTTTTTTCGCTAGACAGACTACAAGTGAGGTGAAAATATCAGAAAAATGGAGCCAACAAAATAGCGATATTTATGAACGCTTTTCTTCAAATATTTTACGTCTTTTAAAGTATGTTGTTAAGAAAACTTCAAATATCTTTATAATTTCGTTCCGTTTGATGTCAATCCGTGATTGCACATAATTCAATAGCTACTAGAAATAAGAAACAGAATGTTTTAATAATTTATATATTGATTACTTACGTGGTGGTAATTAATTAACATAATTGGTTTGCAATTGGAGATAACATACATTAATTAGAGATAATTGGTTGTTTTTCAAAAGACTTTGTATACCCAAAATATCAAACGATTAGAATTTGCTGTATAAAATACGTAAAATATGATTTGTAGCAACAGTCATTGAGTTCTTAATTATCTTTTATTATTCTTTTATTCAAAGAAATCGTCAATTTATTGCAAATTTATTCTAGATTATTTGTTCAAGCTATGGTGAGGGCCTAATAGCGTATAGAAAAGAATAGTTAAAAACAGAAAAGGGAGAACATTTTAATTCTATGCGAGAATTAACAGCCTGCGCGATTCAAAAGTTAAAGTTGCAGCGAATCCTGAGTTTGTGTGATTTGAAATTATTTTTAGAAAGTGGCTTAATTTAAAATTACTACACACACACACACGCGCGCGCGCACGCATGCACACACATACAAATATACATATTCGCATACACGCGCACACACACATACATACACGCACAAAAACTCACACCCGCGCGTACGTACACACACACGCACACGAGCACGCATACACACCGGCACGCACCCACACACCTACATGCACGCACCCACACACCTACATGCACGCACCCACACACCTACATGCACGCACACACACATACACAAACGTACACGCACACACATATACATAAACGTACACACACGCACACATCAATTGGTTGTTAAGGAAATCTTATTTCAGAACTCTAAGGATTTCTCAGATACATCTCCTCTAGACGTGGCTAATCCCTGAGATCCCGCATCTATATTTTCTATTCCTCAATGAAATCAATTAGCAATGATTATTTTGCTGTTTTATCTTTCTCCATAAGCCTTCGAAAGAGGATTTAACGATGAGGAAGAGGAAGAGCCTTCGAAGAGGATGAGAAATCATAATTGGACTAGAAAGTCCAATTATGATTCCTCATATAGGAGAACCGAAAGTAGGAATGTTTTCCTTTATTGTTAGATTTCATTTACATATTTTAAGTTGTATGTCAATAGAATGATTTTATATAAAATGAACTCAAGGAATTAAGTGAATTTCCTTCAGAAACTGAAACCTTAGAATAATTATTTGAAACCAGCGTTTCTAATTATGTTCCTATTTTCTCTATTTTTCTCTAATATTCTCTCAAAATTGGACAATATCTGCAATAAAAATGATTCATATTAGTTTACGAGTTGTGACTATATTACTAGACTATATTCTTTAGGATTATATGATTAATTAAAAAATTAACTCATTGGACTTATTGTTATTCCTTCTTATTTTTAAAAATGAAATGCTGAAATATAAGAATGAATCAAAAATAAGATTCTACGAAACTTACAAAATTAGCTATCCTTCATCCTTTTAATAACTACTACTTTATGCAAACACCAACCAGTTTAAGAAGAAAGTTGCACTAAAATATTAAGGATTAGAAATTTCTATTGTTAGATATGCATGTTTTAAAGAAAATATTTCACTTTTGAACGATATTTCGATATTTTCTTCACAATGTATTACTTTAAATCAAACATTCATACATGTGTTATAAAAAAACTGCTTTTGGCAGATATTTTTCTGCAGATAAGTATTTATAAAATCCTTTTTTTATTTTACAACATTACGAGATTTCATATAAATAAATTACTACTAGTCCCTAATTTCGGTTAATGAAACAATTGAGTTCCCTATTTTTCATTTAACATCATTATCATAAAAGCATCTTTAGTAGGATAATAAACATAAATAAAGTAATATGACTAATTACCAAAATTCTCAAAAGAAAAATATCGTAGAAAACAGATTAAGAAAAAATACAAATTATTCTGTTTGATACCGTATTTAAATGACTCGGAAATGAATTCTTATAGATTATTTACGACACATGTTAAAAAAAAATACCTTACTCATGATTATTCATGATTCGCCTCGGGGATATTCTGTCACGATCTCATTACCTTCCTCTTCTATACGAATTTTCAGAACGTAACTAGAGATGAGATGTTCGAATATTCCCTTAGGAAAAAAGAATAACTATCTTCATGCTCTTAACTCTTTATTTTCTTTCCGGCTTATTTTCTATCTACACCATTCTCACAACACACATACATTCCGTATCAAATAATGGATAGCGTGACCAGTGAAGGACTTTGAAAAAAAGACACACCTTCTTTGTCTTACAATTGGATTCGAATTTTTCAAGTTCGCTTTTCTACTGATATGTTATTTGTTGTGTTGCGTTCCTTTTTTAGTAGTATGTTCTATAGAGAATAATCACTAACTCTTTTTACGAGTTCGAAGAGGATATAAAAATGTTACATTCGGCGGCAAGAAGAATATCTTTTTTTTTCTTTTTTATCTGTGATGTGGAGTTTTTATCTGATATTTTTGTTGGAGGAAGACTCTTTCATATTAATTCTTATGATCACACCAAGGTCATATTTACTTTCTTGCATATAAAAAGAAAATATAGTACTATTCATAGAATTCAAAGTTTTGGTGAATCTCCATGCTTTAGACTGCTGACTTAGACCCATGCTGAGAAACGCATTTTTAGAATTATGTCTATCTGTCCATCTGTTTCTTTGCTCATTGACATTATAATTTATAAATACTATGACCTACATACATGACATTTGATTTAATCTTTACACCAAATTTGGAGAATTCTATTAAATTTTCAAAGAAATCCATCTAGAAGAAGTCTGTGTGCCCGTTCTTGCAACACACGTAAATTAACACGATAACTACAAAATGAAGACAGCTGCATGGAGACAGATTTAATACATAAATTTGGGAAACAGATTTAAATTCAAATGTATTAGATCTGTATCAAATTTGGAACTCTAGAACCTTAATTAAAATTACTTTTTAAAACATATATTTATTAAAGTGCTGATTACCAGAACTTTTGGTAAAATTTTTTTTATCCCGAAATCAAACATTTCTCAAACTTTGTATAGATTAATACCTCTACTACAGAATTAAAATGTAGTTTAATTAATGACAAGTAAGTTCTTTAATTATTAATGGCATATCGTTGATGCGAATAAACAATTAAAAAAAATCAAAACTCTTTCAGACCAGGATGCGAGAGAAAAATCACGTATAAAATTCCATCCTTCCTAGTATGAATCAATACAAAATAAATAAAAGTATTCAATAGAATTTTAAAAATTGATTAATGAGAAGATTTAAATAAAAAGTTGAAAGTGATACCGGAAATGCATTTTGTTTTCAATTAAGATTATATTAATTGGTTAAGAAGGTATCATTTGTGTCTATTCTTGGATTAAATTTGACTGTAATTTTTTATGCAAAATTAAATGTTCAATGAGCTGGGCTCAAATATCCTGTGTATTCAATAGTTTATAAAAAAATTGCCAAATAAACTTGAGAACCATTGATGATGGAAAGAGACATAAAAAATCAATAATCACAGAATTTAAGTTTTCACAAAAGTAAGCGTCCACTTCCAAATAACGTATAAATAAGTAAAATGCTAAAAATAATCACAATATGACTTTCGGATAGGTGAAATTACTTTCACTGTTTTATTCAACTGATTACACAAAGCAAAGCGAAAATCCATTGATAATCCGTAGTCAAAATCTGTAGCCTATTGTTATAAAACGCTTTCCAATATAATAGTCTTGATATTAATTTTCAGCATTCAAAATAAAGAACAATATCGTACTGAGAAAAGCTGCGATTGTCATTGTATTGGCATGTGGTTTTACTTTCTTTGATGTAATACAATTTATCCCAATTTTGAAGAAATAAATGTAAGTCAACAGTTCATGCCAGACGTCTCAAAATATAATTTTTGATGCCGTTTGCAAATACATGCTGGTGCATTGGTGCTTGCATCTTCTGCATGATAAAGTACCATTTCTTCCGTTCTAGGTTACATTGCCAGTTGTTCCCAACTCATTGTGTTTCTGTTCAAAGAAATTATTAAATTATTCTCTTATGCAACCTGCAAATGCACGCTTGCAAGTGGACCGCCTTTTTAAATATTGGAAACACTGCTGTTCATTCCATATTCCTGGCAAGTCTTTTAAAGGATAAAGGCTTCTTTCGAAATAAAATAGTTGATTAAACCAGCAAATTCATGCTGTTATGTCTGCAAGTGGACCGCCAATTTCAATTTAAGAATCATTTTCGTTCGTTCCCAATTCATGGAAATTTTTCAAAGGATAAAGTCAAGCCTGGCGAAAGAAAATCGACTGGCAGTAAATGCTTGGCAGTTCAGATATTCATATATATATATAATCTCATATGCTTTAATATTTGGCACAAGTATTCGTCCTTTATTTTAGTTGCTAAATTTTCTAGATTCCTATCTGCTAACTTTGAATTGGGGAAACCATCCAACTAACTATATTTAAAGATGGATGATGAGCGATCGTTTATCTCCGTAGAACCTTTACTGACAATCTCCTCAAACCTCCTTCTTAACAATTGTGTTTTAGATCCTAAATTATCCTCTGAACCTAATTCTTCATACTTTTTACCAATCCCAAAAGTTAGTAAAAGTGGTATAGAAACAACTCGTGAATAACTCGTAGCAATTTTCAGTTAGGGCAATAACATATAAGAAAATAGATATACCTGATTATAAAAATGGAGTTTTTAAAAAAAATCATATAAGTATAAAATGCAGCGATTCATAAAAATCTCTTTCGAATTTTTAGACGATTTCAGTTTATATTTCACGAGCAATAAAGTAAAGACAAATAAAAGTATAATTAATTATGTAAATCTATGAATAAAGAATAAGAACGTCATATTATTTAAATTAAAAGTCTTTGTTTTTCAAATTTTTTTCAAGAATGAAAGAAATATTGTGGAAAATTCATGAAAGTTATCTTGAGTGAGTTTAAATTTACACGTAACACAAATATTTTATAAGGCCTAAATATCTGGCCATTTAAAATTTGAATTTCGTAGTGTTTTTTGATATCCATTTCTTAAATATACCGTGAAGAAGTTATAAATAGTTAAATTTTGTTTTAAATACGGTTTATGGCTAAAACACAGTTTGTTTACAATTGGCAATACTGAGCTTACACTATTGAATGGCAATAAATATAAAACAAATTCTGCATTCAGGAAAAAAATATGATAGTCTTTAGACTATCCTAAAACAAAAAGGATGTTCAGTGTTACAGATGAAAAATACAAATGTATTATTATTTTATACTATATATATATTTATACTTTTATTCTTCAACGAACGTATTGTAAATTTTCTTAGTAATATTTTCAGTCGGAATCTCATTGACAATAAAGTAGTATTCACTTCTTCTAATATTTTATTGATATATTTAGTCGGAATTTCATTGTCAATAAAGTATCAGTTATCCATGATTATTCACTTCTTCTAATATTTTAGAAGATAAAATTAGCGACATACGTTGACTCCAAAGCGACATACGTTGACTAACAGGGAAAAGATTATGAAAAGACATGACAAATTTTATTCATTAAATTTTAAATCTGAAAAATCGATATGATGGAATCGATTATCAAATATGAATCGTTTTACAATCGAAAACCCCTCCTTCAATCAAAACTAGAGTTTGGAAAAATCTTTAAAAAAGATAATTTCTTTAAAAAACAATTTAAAAAAATCAATAACATTGTAAAAATTTCCTATAATTCTTCAAAAAGTGACGTATTAATTTTTATTAATTAAGATTTGAGGCTGTACAATCTATTGAAAGCTCAACTACAAATTCCATAACCGAAATTTTATCTGAAATCCAATATATTTCAAGGTTCTGCCAGTTATTAAATCGGAATACTTTTATGTTGGAAAAGCTTCCTTGTGATAAATTTTGAACTTTAAAGAACCGTTAAAGTGTAGCAAATTAAATTTAATGCCAGAGAAGGATCAGGCAAAATTCTGGTGAAATCTCTCTTCTTCGCCCACAATCCAACAAATCCTTCCGTAGGCTGTTATTTTCCGTCTAGAAGTTTTAACTTTTCTCGAAAACAATTTTAATTCACGATTCTCTAGTGGTTCAAGAATAGTTCAAATGTCTTTTCACGTCACAAGTTATTTTCTGCAGATGATTGGAAGCCTCCGCTTAGAATTGGCGTTTCGATGGTTGAGATTATAACTTAAATTTTGTCAAGAATTCATTTGTTTAGTGATAATATTTTGCTTCACTCTCTACTGAGTAATGATGTATATTTGAATCCATTATGTTTTCTTCCATTTATTTCGGAAAATTTAAATTATTTTCTTGATCATAAAAGTATTAATTTTGATTTTTAAATAGATATTTTATAAAAGGAAGCTTACATATGTAGAACTTATAAATTAATTAATTAAAAATGATGGTTTGAAAATAAATATGTTAATTATTTTTCTAAATTTCTTTTACTTTTAAAAAAATTAGATTTACATGAATTCAATGGAACGGTAAATCTTACCACCTTAATTCCGAACGTGTAATTTTATGATTCATTTGGAAGGTAAGAGAAGATTATGAATTAAATTTTAAATAATTAATAAGATGCTTAGAAGTTTTAAAAACAGTTTCTCCAGTTATATATCCTTGCGATCAATAATACAAAGAAAATATTTGAATATTGTACAAAAGATTATAAATAGCTTTGTTTCAGTAGATCTAAATTGTCCTGCATGATTTGACTTAATCACAATGGCAATGTCTTTCAATAGTGGACTTTTCTAAAGACATTATGAAGAACATTTTCGCACATTATGGTGAATCGTGATAATGTATGAATATGCATGATAATACCATGCATATTCAAAATGAAAATCAAAATCATACCATCTAAAACTAATTAAATTTTTCTTGCTTTTTAATTTGGTTACAATATTATGAAAATCGTAGTATTATCTTCTATGTGAACAGCAGTGAAATAATTGAAGATATAAATGTCAAACAGTTTTGTGAAATGGTTTAAAACATGGTCGTTGTCCGAGTGATGAAGTGAAGTCACATACATTGATTATTAAGTATCGAACTTAAAGCTTCCTTCATATTGTTTTGAATCATTTTACATTTTAATGAAATGGTACACTTTGCTCTCATACACTATATCCGAGAGAACGTGTGAAGTCACATACGGCAATAATTATCAATTAAATGTTATATTTTTTTCATATTGTGTTTAGCCATTTAAGTTAATCATAAAAGTCCTTAAAAGTGTTATTTAAAATCGATGAAATTGTTTTGAATAATCCTGCATTTAAATTATATTGTATAGATTAGAATTTATTTTACACAATCAGAAAAAATTTCAGTGTATATGTAAATGCAGACTATTTTATAAGAAAAAAAAATTAAATTATTAATAAACTTAGGTCAAAGTTTTTATTAAATAAATTAGTTAAAAACCTGATTTTATTTTAGAGAAACTCAGATTTGAAAGACGTATAATCCTTTTTCTGTTCTTGAATAAAACAATTTTTTAGAACTTTTCTCTGTCCATTATTCTGAAGTAAGAGTTCTTTTAGTAACCTCGGGCATCCCATCAACTAGCTTGTGGGAGAGTAATTTTTTTTGAAATGAAAAAAAAATATTTCATTTTTAAAGCAAAAATGGTATTTTACTTATTTTTCACTTACTTTTTCTAAATGCATTTTCGGTTTTCCGATATTTATTCGAATAGATATGTAAACAAATATTTATATTTATTTGAGAAATCAGTGAAATATAGAGAAAACAGTCTCTAATGGTTTTTGTGGAGACCCAGATAAAATACGTTGCATATATATATAGATATATATTGTTACGAAATTTCCGGGTTCGTTTGGATAGTGGAAGTTATATGGTGTGGAGAACGCTCAATCAGCAGGCGGCAGTAGGAAAAAAAACAAAAACAACGACGTTTATTTACACGAAGACAGGACAGGGCAGCACAAAGACGACAAATATATACAACATAGAGAAGACAATTATCTTCAGCCGAAGCGTGCACACAGCAGCATACAACAAGGCTCTACTGCAGACAGTAGCGCACAGCTTAGTTCAGCACTAACTTGACTCCGTCGCTGCTCTGTTAATCTCTGGAAGATTCGCTCTTTAATGTCGATTCCGTCTACTCTACTCTGGAAGCTGCAGACTGCCTCATTTTATAAGTCTCAGGAGGCGGGGCTAGAAGTCTATCAACCAATCAGGAACTTTCGAGGCGTATCTCGGTTCCTAATGGACGGATCGGGAAAATTCTCAATGTCTCGGGTTTAATCTATTTTGGCGCAAAAGTTGCGAAATTCGTCGCCAAGTCACCAAATAGTCGCCAAGTTTGTCGCTAAGCTTTGGGACATCCGACGCGACACCCGGACTCCGTCCAATACAGATGACTGTAAAACGGTCTTTCTGATGATGGGACCAACTGTAAATGTTTTATAAAATCTTCAAAATGTTAATTTAAAAAAAAATTAAAATTGCACAGAAAGAAAGATGCAAATATTAGTTTATTTTATATCCATATTACAAAAAAAATTATTTGGAAAAAATCTACTAACTTTGTTTGTTTACGTTTTGATGAAATGACATTTGAATAGATGTCTATTTCATAGCATCTAATGAGTTCAGATATTCGTCGGAAACATTTGGTTCTGATTCAACAAAATCATAAAGAATGCATCCCAGGAAAAATATGAGACTTGTTTTACGAACAGTTAGCTTATTTTTCTTTATTAATCCCATCGCCTAGTTTTCGAGATGAAGCAAATATAATCCAATTGTACATAAATCTCAAATTGCCTTCTCAATTATCTATTCTTAAAAATTACTTAAAACTCTATACACTATATACAATAAATTTACATAGGCAGTAAATTATTAGGTCACTGCGTCGTTTTCTATGTTCTGTTTCCTGCCGAGCAAGTGAAACAAAGCGTTCCAAGCTAATACCCATTATACAGTATAATCTTTACATTGGTTTAAGATCTTAAAGTATGCCTTTTTCAAAGGTTTTGAAGAAAAAACTAAAACGATCAAAAAGTAACATATTTTAGATTTTAAACACTAAAAGTTAAAAACCAAAGCATAAGAGATAAGAAAATGAAATGCATATAATCTTGGAAACTGTCTCTTTAGAATGAGATTTACAACTGTCCTTCCTAATGGAGGTATATGATAATCCGTGCCTCTAAAAATTCCAAACAAAATTTCAAGGAGTGAAATCAATATACTGCTGTTATTTAAGTAGCCCAAAAGAAACCAGTCAACCAGTCTTTCTTATTGTAACTATATAATATATAAAAGTAAAAAAAAAAAAAAATTCTAGCTTATAGCATTTTTTTCTGCCTTATATTTCTGTTAAAAACTGTCTAAAGCAACTTTTATATATAAAAATTTTTTAATGTAAACTTGAAAATTTTATATGCATGTATGCAAATTTGTTCTATCTATTTTAATTAATCAACTTTTGATGCCTTGGTTAGGTTCCCATTTCTACCCAAAACCCCAGTTGGAGTGCACTGGGGATAGCCAGATGCGGGAATATCAAGCGACTGTTACATTTCTGCGTTGATTAGAGTAGATCAAGCAAGACTTCTAGAGAAAAATATAAGGATATATAGATTGTAAGATATATTTCTATTTTTTTATAAATAAAATAACTAAAGATGGGCTTCAAAGATTAAAAAATAACGAAATCGCATAGGTAATTTATTCAATATAACCAACGCGATTTAATTTTTCATTGGTAATATTGAATAATATTTTTGAATATTTCCAATATTCAAACATATACTAAATAATTATATAAATTGTATTAAAAATATACCATAAATATTTCGTAAACTATTCGAAGATTTAAATTATCTCAATGACTTCCAGTTACATACGTAAATAATGTCTTCAAGTCATCTATGAATTCAAATATGTTAAACGTAAAACATTCCGAATATTATTTATGGATAGAGTAATAAAAGAACTGTGAACTGTCCCCCCCCCCGTTTAACACCATGGTATCCATTTCAGCAATATTCACTATTTTAGTCCCATGCCATCCAATGTAGCAATACCACTAGTGTAAGAGCTATATTTGAACTATATAATTATTTTTTTCAGGTTGTAATGATTCATAAAAATCTCCATTGGCCCTATAGTTATTGTTTCTTATTATTTAATGGTAAATATGCAAATCAGAATTTTAGTAAATTAGAAAGTCAATTATTTAATTGGAGATTTTTTATCTTTACTATAGTTAATAATAAACGTAAATACCATCTACCTCATAATAAAATTATAATACCTTTGAAATGCCATTAAATTATATAAATAAGCAATTATAGTTTATAAATTTATAGGTCGGTGTTTACCTCTTCAAGAAAAAATATAACGAAGTGCTATTCTTATTTAAAGCTAAATTTCGTTCTTTTGCATGCATGCAACCAATGACAACTAATTTATGATTTTTTTTTCAAAATAGTCAATTATTGCGCTAAACATATTTGACATTGATAATATAATAGATTAAAGTTTATATGCTGTTTGATTTTTAAAACATTTATAAACGAATAAGTAATATTTTCAAAAATATTACTTATAATGAGCCATATGATTCATTTTTATAGTCTTCACTCCTTAATGAGATTTGGTATTTTTAAATTTTTGGAGGCCAGTACCTTTCAGCCAGATATAAATGAAAATTTTGTTTTATAAAATCGATAGGATAATCGTCTGTGACTATTAGCTGTTTGTCCGTGGGCATGGGATGCATTTAATTGCAGTTAAATAGTTTAGCTATAACTTCATGCTATAGACTCTACCAAATTATCAGACATTAAAGCCACGTTATTATAATTGTTTTATATGTTTTCTTTATATTGGCTACATGAACTTTTTCTAATGAAAGCCAGCCCCTTAATGTAATGCTATTAATAATGTAAATGCGGAATCCATTTATTTTCTGAATTTCGCAAATACTATCTTCGCTTTTTTATTCATCTTTTAACTTACACGAATCTTAAGCAGATTTTTTTTTCTATTTATTTTGCAACAATGGATGAAACTCTCACAGTTAAATATTTCATAAACTAATGAAAACGATTTGAATTGCAGGACAACAATGTAATCTGACTTGGGATATTAGACAAAAAATTTTTTTTTAAATTTTCTGAAATTAAGAAAACATTTCCATGACTATTAAAGTGGTGTCATTAAAATAACAGTATTTACGCAATCTGGAAACTCATTTTTGTGTGATAATATTTTTATAAGTTATCATGGAAAAACGTTAAAATACAGCATACATTTTTTTATATATTAAAATTCCGAAATCGATTGCACACTTCCAACTTCCAAGGTATATATGTTCCAAATTTGGTAACTGTAGGACAAATAGCCTAAGTTGTAGATTTCAATTCACATCTATTCATCTTTAATATCCGTAAAAATTATGAGGAATTACTTTACTTATAAAGTGAAACCAATAAATATTATTTCAACCAAAATAATTACATTTAAATTTATGAAGATACAACTATTAGATATAACTTGTTTCTGAAAAAAACGAACAGATCCATTTTTTTAGAATAAAAAGAAAGATTTCTGAATTTTCTATTTCATATGTGTGTGCTATTTTATCGCTATTATATATTATTATTTTCTTGAATTATTAAAACTCGAAATCACATTTTATCGGCATATGAAATAGAAGAATATTTTTTAAACTATTGTTTACCATTTATTTGCTCTTTCATTATAATTCATTATTACAAATCTTACGGATCACAAAATAAATTTTCTCTGCTACGTTGCTAGAATAAGACAATAATATAAAATCAATTAATCGATCAGCTCATGAATTAAATTCTAAAGACATTCAAGTAGACATTTTTTTAACTTTTACCCAAGTGGAAAAATTCTGAAACTCAATCTCATCAATTAATAAGAAGGAAAAAATACTGATTCTAAAACTGCATTTTTACAAAAATGAAAGTTAGATGAAAACGTGAAAGAACAAGATCCAATGCAATACAACCTCCAGAACAGGATGCCAACGGAAAGTTTCTATTTTTGAAAGTTTGAATTTTCCCTAAAACTTTCAAAGAGATAACTTATTTTGAGTTCAAATAATATGTCAGGTAAAAAATTGATATGAGTTAATAATTTCTTCAGGTGTTTAAAAAATTTTTAAAAGAGGGCATCAAAACCAATCACTTTAAATTATATTTATTTGATTCAATCATCTCATTTAAATTACTATTCTTTTGCCGGCGTCCTGGCATAGGGGTAGCGCGTCCCGGTTCGGGCATGGTTGTTCTTCTGTGTTCTATGTGTGAATGTGTACCCCTATGAAAAGGAGTTGAGCAAGCAAATGTGACGTATGAAGTATCTAAGTCGTATTCTTGGCCCTAGTTGGAATTACTGAAAAACAAACAAACAAGAGAGGCTCACTCGGCTTAAATCGCTTACAGATAACTAACTGTCAGCAGGCTTTTAAAGTGCCATAAGTCACAACGCAAATATTCTTTACTCCTAAATTTTTTCCAAAACGGTATTTCAAATTTAAAAAATCTCACAATAGACATACTAGCTTTCATTTAATGTTAGTAAGGCAAATAAATAAAGATGCCATGAGGAGGAAAATTTCCCCTTAAACAAAAGTATTTATTACTGAAAAGTTCTCAGTAAATTCCTCGAAAAATTAATCGAAATAAATTGTCATAACGACAGAGGCGTATTTTCAGTTGATTAATTCGTCGTAGGAGATATCCTTGACACAATCCTTTGGTTGAAAAAATATATTCAGGCATATGGCAGTTAATGGCTATGGTTTGCTAACGGATAACGTCTAGGAATACTGACGATTTTCTTCAATCTTTTGGAGTACCCGGTCAACCATGAAGCAATAAACTTATTTTATCGACCATGACTATCCGAGAACACTCTTCATATTAAGTAAAGTTTGACTTTAATACGTTTTTTTTGCAGAGTTCAGGGAATAGCAATACAACTATTTCTTGCTGACATTTATAGGGAAAGTGATCCCTTTGGTCTGCGTTAATCATATTCAGCTGAATGCAGAAAGATATTTCTTTGTGTTTTTAAGACGAATGAAGATTTCAGACAATCTATTTAGTTTGAATTCGTATTTTTTCAAAAATAACATCTTTTTATCCTTCGCATCTTCCAATTCCGTCAGAAAGGTAAATATTGTCGAAATTTATTTTCAGGTTGTGATTTATTTGTTATTTCTCAGGTTATGTGTTAAAAAAGAGCTATTTTGGAGTTGGCAAAATTACGCTGTTTAGCGACATCATATTTCATTGCTTATAGCTATAACATTTTAGTTCATGTTGATGGACGTTTTGACAGTGCATTTTGATTTTCGATTATTTGGTGAAAAGTGGTAAAATTATTTAACACGAGTTATGAATATAAATATTATGAATATAAATACAATTCTAGGATTGCAGATTAACAATCCTCTATAGTCATCTATTACAACCTCGAAAATAGTCTTACATTGGGTTAAATTTTATTTAAGAAATTTATAAATGGAACCAGAACTTCCTGATACGAATTCTGAGTAATATGGAAGTAGCGATTCTCAAAATCCATTAAGCTATACACTGAGAGTACCGATAAATTTTTTACTCCATTAAATACTATGTAATTGTGAATATTTACTATTAAATATATTTGTTCTTGTCAAATCTAATATTTTTTTGTTAAAAAAGCATTTTATTGTGTATTATGTTCTATCTAATACTGTTTTATAATAATAAGATAATTTTAGGTTTAGATAAAGATAATTTTAGGTTTCGTCCATATCTATATATATATAAATGAATGTGTGTCTGTCTGTCTGTACTCGATAGATTCAAAAACCATACATCCAATAGCCGTGAAAATTTGAGAAATTATTAGCTATATCCCTAGGAAGGTTTTTGAAATATTTTTTTAAAAAATTAGAGTTGGGGTTCTTCAATTATTAATTGAAAACTAACTTTCGCGCCAAAAAAAATCTTTTCATTTCCCCACCACCAGATGAGTAAGGCTTCAGTTTTCTTTTCCCACGCTAAAGAGGATAGGCTTAAGAAATTTTCGGCAGATTATTTCAAAGGATTCTGTTTATTTTCTTAAGATTCGATGCATTTAAAGTTAAACTTTGTTAATTAATCTATCTTTCAGATTCACTCTGAAGTACTTTTAAATTAAAATAAAACAGAATAAAGAAAATTAAAAATTTCTAATCTCCATAGCGTTACCCCAACTGGCGTAGAAAATTCCCGCATGCGCATTATGTTCTAATTTTTGACAACGGATTCGAACTTGGTTTTGAAGGCATAATATGTTTTTGAGAGATTATTTCAAACGATTCTGTTTATTTTTTTAGTGTTTGATGCATTTAAAATTAAACATTGCTAATTAATCAATCTGTTTATGATGAATCTGAGAAGATTCTGTTGAAAACGTCTTGAGATATTATATAAATTAAGAAAAATATTCTTTAGTGCCCATAAAGTTTAAACGTTCAGTGACTCTGTTTTCAGTAATCATATTATAAAAAAATGTTTTGTTTGAGTAAAAAAAAAAATATTATATTTATTGCAGTTTAATCATCTCCACTTTAATTTAAAGCATAAATTCAACTGGAGCTAATAGAAAATTAGAGAGATACATATTACGTTATGGCTGAAGGCCTTTATAACATTATGAGTGAATTATATTATTAAAATTTGAAGTTTTAAAATATTTTAATAAAGAAGCAATTAAAATGGGAGTTCTATAAAATATTTAATTATTAAAATTTTAACGTGCATTAAGATTGGGGAACCTGCTGGTCGCCAAAGGCGGCTAGTTATTATATAATTTTGTAGCTCTAATTCAAGAATCTTTGCTCATCCATTTCAGAGAACGCCGAATTTAAAATTAAATATCTTCAGCCATGTAATTATTCCTAATGGTTTGTAAACTGGATTCAATTAAATATAGTAAAATTATTCAAAACTCAATTCTTTCTACTGTTTGTTTTGATTTAAAACAGTATCGCGTGTAATTATCATTTAGCACGCTTTTGTAATTATTTAATACTTGTAAGAAGAACTAATAAATTTAACCCTTTTCTGTATTTATCAGGTAATGAAGATTTGCCTGACAATGCTTTAAATGAAGTCGTTATTACTAATATATAATGCTTATGAAAATAATTAAGAAGAGAAAAATATTTTTAATTCAAAATTCAATTTTAAAGGAAAAATAGTAATAATAAGAAATAAAAAATTTATTAATCTCCTTAATATGCTTCTTCGTTTTTAATTTCTAACCTATCACTATTATTTAAATTCATAAATTTTAGCCCATTAATTTATAAATTCAATTATTTTTTAAAGCTTTCTTGTTATATTATTAGCATTTGAAACAAGACAAATCCGGCCCTTATTTAAAGTATAAGTAAACTCTTTTTTGAAATTTATCATTTATTATGTATATATATATTTTATTGTTAGTTATATTTTTAAAGTATTTTAAGCGTTTTTAAATGCCAATTTGATGAGAATCCGCCAGTCAACTGAAGGAGCTTCTTCGAGACAGCTATTTTATTGCCAGTGATTTTCTAAAATAATGAAATGAAAAGCTTAATAACTTATCAGATTGTGTCGCAGCACTGAGAATGTTTTTTTATTGTATCCGCGTGTCAAGAAAATTCTAATAAACATTAAATTAAAAGCTTAATAATTTGTCTGTTTGTGTCGCAGGAATGAGAATGTTTTTTTAATGTATCCGTGTGCTAAGAAAATTCTAATAAACAGGAAATTAGAAGCTTAATAACTTGCCAGTTTATGTCGTAGGAATGAGAATGTTTTTTTATTGTATTCGTGTGTCAAAAAAATTCTAATAAACAGACAAATATAAAGGAGGAAATATATAAACAATGTGAAAATGATATTTTCTCTAAATTATGTTAATTAATTGAAGCAAATTAAATCATAATCCTTTGTATCAATCGCAGTATTCTTTCAACTAGAAATATGCTTCTATTTCCAAATAATTAAAAATTAGCTACTGGGGCAGTATTAATACAGGCATCTTGTATATTAAAAACAAATTGCGTTCTATTATTATTTTTAAATAGTTATCTTTATTCAGCTTATATTGTGTAATTCTTATATAGTTCAAATGAAAACATTTATAATCACTTATTTATTAGTTGATGCCTGATTCTAGTTAATTAATTAAAAAAAATATTTTAATTTATTTTGTGGTAAATGAAAACCGTGGATTCTTTTCTTTTCTTTTGAGAGAGATAGAGAGTTCAAGAGAAATCCATCTTACCCTAGTTTCAAGGAAATCAAACTATTTTATGTAACTAAATCCTATTTCTACTGAACAAGCATTTTTTGGAGGATTCTTTATTCATAAAATATAACATTAATTAAGAAATGTTAGTGTTTCTTTCTTGTCGTATCTTTTTCATCTTTATGATGCCACTTACAAAACTTCTGAACAAATATCCACTCATTAATTCGTATACATAATTTAACGGTATATTATCCAAACAATGCTGATAAACTATAAAAGGAGAGTTCAAAGAATCTTTCATACTGTCCTTCCGCCCCAACTCATGATTGAGATGCTAGTAAAATTTTTACGATATATATTTCTTACTTTTTCATAACTTTTCCAATTTTCAAAGAAACACTTTGGATGAAAAATAAAATAAAATAGATATTTCTTTGCCGATGTATTTTCTGCATTAGTTTTTGCGCATGTATATAAGTAAGACTATGGTACATAACAATAAACTGTGTGTACTAGCTAAAGGTGATAAAAATCGAAATTAACTACTGCTGAAACGAATTTTACGAAACTCTTCGGTTATAATTAAATTTTTTGTTGAACAATTCAATGTCTGTGATATCTTTTTAATGTTGTAAAACCTCTCTAAAATTGGATACGTGGATTGAATCGCGAAATTGCACATCATTATTTAAATATAAAATGTTGTATGTAGTTAATTCATTTAGTTTGGAATCTATTTGTCGATATCCCTTCAAATTTCTAATATTGTAATTCGCCAATAACCACAACAATTCTGTCATTATTATAAACAATCTATCTTTTATATTGTCTTGAAAGAATATTTTAAAGATGTTTAGCAACATATATCATTATCTATATAACTAGCATAATTTCTCAGCTCAAATCTAATTTTTAACAGCAAATATCATTTTACCAATTAATTTGCAAAAATATTCATTCTAATATGGTTGAAGTGTGTATCTCATAGAATGTAGCAGCGAAATTTTTACTATGCATAATTCCTAGTGACTAAACGTTATCAGAAATGGTTTTAACCTATTTATTTCGGCTAAATGAAAAAGATTAAATTTAGAAAAATAATGCAGAATACGAAGAAGAAGAAGTCTAAACGGTGAGCAATTAGGTATTCCATTTTAAAAGAGCAAATCGTCTTGGTCTGATAATGGAGGCGAAAGCCAGGATTCTGCTCGTGCCGAACTTCGTGACTCTAGGTTCAGCTATATATCCTGTAGAAC
>JAPMOR010072567.1:62060-73738 GCA_026543865.1 Argiope aurantia
AAAAAAAAATCACTCAAATAACTTTAGAAATAGTTTTAAACAACCTAAGAATATATATATATATATAATGATATTTTTAACTAATTTAAACTTAATTAATTTCTTAATTTTTAGCTCAATTCAACCCATATAAACTTCATTCTAAAAATATTCTCTTACTTCCTGATACCATTCTACTTTTTCTATCTAATTAATTCAAAAGCTATGTAAAATTGCTGAATTGTTTAAAAGACCGACACGTTCCCGCACTCCTAGTAACGGGATAAAATATTGCTGATATAAACAAATTCCCTTAAAAATTCTCTTTGTTTCCCTTACTTGTGATTGACATGTGATGGATTGGATTGGATTGGATTGTTAGCTTTAATGGCACAAGAGCCAAAATAGGCTATACTGCGCCATACATATGGTCAATAAAAAAATTAAAATTGTATAAAAAGCTCAAAGAGTGAATAATAACGTAAAAGGTGCCTAAAGTTCAATGATAGAACTGTAGAACAACGCGGTGATGTGTTTGATAAAAATTAAAATAGAATTTCAGATGCAGTGGTAAAAACCAGTTGCTTTTAAAAACTTGAAAATGTTTTTGTGAGGATTTTCCCCCAGCAACATTTGCATGTCCAGTGATGAGCAGTTAAAAAAATTTAAACGATGAAGATTAAAATCAGGACATTCTATTAAAATATGAATAACTGTTAAAATTACTTAACATTTGGAGCAAAAAGGAGCTCGATCGTCTAAAAAAAGATATTTATGCGTTAAGCGAGTGTGACCAATGCGGAGTCTAGTCAATTTGACATCGAGCTCACGCATTGGGAGACAAGACCATGATTTAAGAAAGGGTTTTATACAGTGTAATTTATTATTTGTCTGTTGGCTGCATGATTTTTCCCATAGTGAATAAATATGTTTTGTGAAAACATTCTTCGCATCGGAGAAAGGTATTTCACGTTGCATGAACAAGGTGGCTGTTTCTGCAGCATTGTACGCCAGTTCATTTCCCGTTATACCAACATGACCTGGAATACAGCAGAATAAAATTTCATAACCTCTATTTTGAAGTGTTTTTAAAAGACATAAGATTGCCAAGGCAATGGGATGAATTCGAATGCGAAAATGAGAAAGTGTTTCTAAGGAACTCATGCTGTCGGTATAAATACAAAAATTACGTTCGGATAAGAGAAAAACTTTCTGTAAAGCAAAAAAAAAAAAATTGCCATCAACTCAGCAGATAAAACAGAAAAGGATGCATACAGAGTGTAACCTAGTGTTTCCGTGTGGAAAACAATACCACAACCAACATGGTCGTCCGTCTTGGAACCAATCGTAAAAATCGGCAAATACGTTAAATACTGACAGCTATGAGAACTAAAAAGTTTTTGAAAAATAACAGGGGCTGTTGTCGACTTTTCAAAACCATGAAAAGGGTTTATAAAGGAAAACTGAGGGATATCCCAAGGAGGAAATATAATTAAATCAAGTGTCTGAATACTCATATCACGGAGTTCTGAATCATTCAAGATTAATTCAACTCTCTCACAAAATGGAAGAATGTTAGAAGGTCGAGCCGTGTATAATCTCCGAAGGCGACTAGGAAGTATCAAGGAGTGCATAGGATATTTCGGAACAGAAATCGCTCGGAGATAATAGTGTACAGATATTTTTTGGCGCAGTAAGTTTAATGGTATTTGGTGAGAGACAACGTAAAGACTTTCCGCTGGTGGGGTCTGAAATGCACCTGAACAAATTCTTAAAGCAGAATGGTGTATGGTATCCAGTCTAAGTAAAACAGAAGACCTTGCAGAATCATATACCATACAACCATAATCCATACGTGCAAGAATAACCGATTCATAGATTCCAAGAGGCTCTTGAAAGTACTTTGAGAATGTTCAATGATCTGTCACACTTCTTCCGCAGATGTAAGACATGAGGAAGGAAAGTGAGCTTGAGATCAACTATTATTCCCAAATATTTTATTTCATTAACCACAGGTATTCCAGTATTTTGGATATGGATTATAGGATCCAAATAGATTCCACGCTTTCTACAAAAATGCACACATCGACTTTTCTCAGGTGAAATCACATGCCCGTTTTCATCGCACCAATCTACCAGTTTGTTAACTGCAACTTGCAGTTGGTGCTCTATTAAGCGCATATTGCTCCCCTGGCAAGATATCTGAAGGTCATCCACATATAATGTAACTTGGATAGATGGTGGTAAAACGTTAAGAATCTGACTAAAATGGACAATAAAAAGTGTAACACTGAGGATGCTTCCCTGTGTAACACCCTCAGTTTGAATAAAATGATTAGAATATAAATTACCAACCCGGACACGAAATGTGCGCAATGATAAAAAGAGTTTTAAAAACATGGGCAAGTTTCCTTTAAAGCCAAAATTTGCAAGTGTAGAGAGAATACCAAACCTACAGGCACGATCATACGCCTTTTCTAAATCGAAAAAGACAGAGACCAGATTATTTCGACAAACAAATGCATTGCGCATTTCAGTTTCGAGTAGGACAATATTATCAAAAGTCGCTCGTCCTCTGCGAAAACCACTCTGCAGCAGTGGTATGGATGCTTTTTTTTCTAATTCGTATATCAGACGGGCATTAACCATGCGTTCAAGCGTCTTACATAGACAACTTGTGAGCGCAATAGGCCTATAGTGCAGAGGGTTAGAGGAGTCCTTGCCGGGTTTCAGGATTGGAGTCACAATAGCTTCATGCCATTGTGATGGGAACTTCTGTTCAATCCAAATGCGATTAAATAGAAACAACAGATTGGAAAGAGAAGTGGTAGACAAATGGCGAAGCATGCTATAAGTGATTCCATCAGGACCAGGGCTGGTATCATGAGCCTTCGTTAAAGCTACCAGTAGTTCGTGCAACCTAAATTCTGTATTGTTAGGAAGCAATTTCCGAGTGAAGAAACACAAAGACTTGCGTTCTACACGTTTCTTAATCTCTATAAATGAAGGCTTAAACGAATTAGTCTCTGAAACTTGTGCAAATGAATGTCCAAGAGTATTCGCGATTAGATACCAATCCGTTTTCAGTCTTCAGAACAGAAATGGAAAATTCTTGGTAAATTCCATTCGCTGCCTTGACCTTCCTCCAGAGTAGTTTCGTAGAAGTAAAGGCTGTGATAGAAAAGATGAACCTAATCCAGGACTCTTTCTGACTTTGCCTACGGACACGACGAGCATTCGCTCTGGCACGTTTGAATGCATGTAAATTCTCTGTTGTGGGATATCTGCGGAAAATATTCCACCGCTTTTTTTGCTCTCGGTGACTGTCGTGGCAAGTCTCATTCCACCACGGTCTCGGAAATTTCCTCAAACGTGGGGAGCTTTTGGGGATGGTATTGTTCGTAGCGTCAATTAAACAGTCAACTACATTTTGTACTGCCTGTGTAATATCAATTTTTCTGACCATATTTTCTGAAATCACTGCCTGTTGCATGAAAGCAGTCCAATCAGCCCGCTGAAATAGGAAACGCGGTTGACAAGGAGTCGCGCCGCCTCTATCAGCATAGGGAACCATTAAGGGGAAGTGATCACTATCATAGAGATCAGTCCCAACTGCAAAACTGACCAAAGGAAAGAGATCGGGAGAGCAAATAGCCAGATCCAGACTGTGAAATGTACGTGTGGGTTCATGGAAATAGGTTTTCGCGTCATTATTGAGCAGACAGAGAGAGTTATCAGAGATAAACTGTTCAATCTGTCGCCCACGAGAATTTGTGCTTTCCGAACCCACAAAGTACTATGAGCATTAAAATCGTCAAGAAGCAAGAAAGGTTTGGGTAATTGGTCCATTAAACTATTAAGTGCATGTTGGTTTATGACAGCATGTGGTGGCAAATATATACTACAAACTGTGACAAGGGTCCGTATATGGACTTGAACAGCCACAGTTTGTAAGGGAGTTTGTAAATTTAAATGAGAACTCGGGTAGAGGTTAGAAGTTAAGGTTCAAACACCATCAGCTGTGTTCCATTTCCAGTGTTAGCATTTTTCCGAGCACAGTTGTAGCTACGAATTTTCACAGAAATGTCATGTTTCAGGAATGTTTCCTGAAAAACAAAACAAGCACGATGAAGCTGATTAATAATATGCTTTATGCCAACAACGTTGGACCGAAGACCACGACAGTTCCAAGAAATGAAAGTGCCCATTAAGTAACGGAAGAATTTAGTTTATTAGAGCTAGTGTTATGAAGAGTTGGCGAAACATCACAACTCCTTTGTAATTCATCCTCCTGGTCAGACGGATGGAGGGAAATGAAATCGGGACTTTTAGGTTTGCCAAAAATGGACGTTAAGTCCTTATGAACCTTGTGTCGCAAGACCCAAAGCGACAGCATTTTTTGTAGTTTATTTTTTCAACTTTCATCTGATATCTTTTGCTGAGATTCCTCGTTTCAGAATATTAAGTTTTAGTGATTTCTGAGAGTTTGAATTAATTTTAGATGTAGCCGGTTTGCTAGTTACAGGAGTCGTGTTTGTCTCATTTTCAATTTCAGAATCGGATGACTTTTCATAATTTTTTGGTTGGGGAGCATAGTTTGCACAATTTGTGCAGGAACAATTTACACAGAAAGTTGTTTGAACTACGGAAGCGTAGCTCAATCCAGATTTTGGTGTCAAAATTAGAACTTTTTTCCGAGCCTCAAGATAGCTAATGTCTTCTTTAAATTTAATAGAGGTGATTTGTTTTTCAACTTTCCATCGTCCACAGGACCGAGAGAAAGATGCATGATTCTCACCGCAGTTCACAGATTTTTCTTCAGCGTTACATTGCTAGCTGCCGTGGCCTTTTTCAGCACAGCGGGAGCATGTTAATGTCCAGCGGTAGTTAGCCCTGGAGTGGCCAAAACGCTGGCATTGAAAACATCTTAAAGGATTGGGGAGGTACTGGCGTACAGACAATTTTATATATCCTGCATAAAGGAATTCAGGTATTTTTGGTCTATGGAAGGTAATTACGTAATGTTTGGTGGGTAGGAGTTGCCCATCCCACATGTACATGAGTTACTCCTTGGGGTTTCAGTTCCTCGCAGATCTCCTCTAGAGGAACATTAAATAATTCCCCACACGTTATTACTCCTTTGGAGAAATTTAGGGATGCGTGAGAGCTGACAGTAACGGGAAAGTTGGCTACGCTTTAAGTTTCATAACTTGCTGCGCTTGCTTTTTGGAAGTTACTTCTACCAACAAGTCACCAGAACGCATCTTCCGGATAGAAGATACCTCACCAATGGTTGCTGTAATGGCTTTCTGTACGAGGAATGGTGAAATAGAATTAAAGGAATCATTCTTTTCAGAAACACGTTTAATAACAAAGTAACGGTCAAAATGTGGAAGATTACTTTTGCGATTGAGTTCTTTGTGATGCCAACTGAAGGGAGATTTTCGGGAGGAGCCCATACGATATAGATAAAATTTCAGGTCCAACGGCACCGCCCACCACTGAGCCCAACAAGGGAAGGCAGCCACCGGCTCTGGTCATTACCAGCCTCGGCGCTTACCTTAGTGCTGGCCGGTACCTATACGCTGGGAGTTACCCCCGGGGACAGTGACCACCTTTAACGCCAAGCCCAAGGAGTAACCCTTCGCTTGATCCCCAGCAAACCAACCACTCAGGTGGCTAGCGACCAGCCGATTGATACACCGGGGACCACAGTGCACCGCCCGTCTAATGGGTCGCCACGCACGGCAAACACGTGGGGGTATTTGCTGTCCATGAGAAGCAGGAAGCAAACAGAGCGGCGACAGCTTCTCATGGAGAGCTCTATCGCCTACCCTCGAGGGAAAGAAGAAAAAAGGAGACAGAAGAAGGCGCAGTGGAGAGTAAACATTAAGGGAGTAAAGATCCCTGGGAACCTCCGGATTGGGACACCCGTACTCACCTATAGTAGGTGAGCCCCTGAGGGGGACATGTAATGGAAATCCCTACTAAAATCTCACAGTATATATTCACAGGAATAAAATTTTCATCAGCGTTTCCTCATTTCGCTCTGTTCGTTCTGTGTTGTGTGCCTGCTCAACTTTCCTTATAAACAGCATCCTACAATGAAAACGGGTGAACGGATTGCAACGAAATTTGGTAGTTCTGGGAAAAAATGTCAAGATTAACATGCTTGAGAAGAAAAGGAAGCTTTATGATAAATAGAAGGATAGGAAACGTTTGCAGTCGTTGAAATGTTTTATGTCAAGGTTTTCGGTTGTAATGATGACGGTATCTTGTGCGACATTGAATGACTTAAAGAACTCTATAACGCTTCATGTGCGAAGCATCACAACTGATTAGTTACGACCTACTGTTGAACACACTGTCCATAGACTTGAAATTTTACAGTTGAATGAGGGTGATCACATGGAGCACCTTCCCTTGCATCATCCTGGACTCATTCAGTTGGCCGATTCAACAACTGCTCTTCTTGTACAATTTCGTCCTAATCTTTTCTTGTTTCTACAAACTAAACTTTTTTTTTCAAGCAACGTATTTTTATTTTTTCCAGTCAATAAATATTAATGTTGTTTCTGTATTCAATTTTGGTCGTTTATTGTGAACGATTTCAGGAACTTTTTTTTTTTCGAAATTCCGTGAGCGCATCTCGTGTATAGTCTATATAACAAATTTCGTTGCAATCCGTTTATCCGTTTGCGTTGTAGGATGCTGTTTATAGGGAAGTTTAATTACAACCACCCTGTATATATTAAAGATTTCACTGATTTTTAGCACATATTCTTCTGCCCATACAATTGTTGTTTTATTCAGGATGGGGACATTTTTTTATTTTTCTACATAACATATCAAGAGTAATAATTCATTATTTTATAACTGAAAAGCAAATTGGAAGGTAAAAACTAGCGAGTACTAAACTTTTAATTATTAAAAATATTTTAACTTGTAAGAATTCTTTATTTTATATTTTTAATTGCGATTTGTTCAATTCTTTCTTTTCTATAAAACTTATTTAATAGAAACTTTAATGATTTTATTTTGTAATTAATTTTTTGCAATTCATATTTATGATCTACGAATTATTTTTATGTATTTATGTAAAATTTTGGATCTATATATCTCTATATTGTACAGTTTTTATATTTCCTCAATTCTTTGAGGAAAATAAAATCTAGAAAGAAATGTGGATAAACGATTATAAACAAACCATGTCTTCAAATTAGTCAAAATCTAGATCACAAATTGTTTGATGATTATAATAATTTCTTTATACTTTTCATGCGAATAAGTAAGGTATTTATGTTGTAAAAAAGACAAGTTTCTAGCTCTTCCGTATTTGTTTGATAGCATTTTGATTGGTCTTAAAAGTGAGAAACTAATTTTACGATGTCACCTTGTAATAATGCATTATATAATCAAATAAAAGACACGAAATTAATTTCAAATACAAATATTTAATATGAACATAGATTTAGGAAGAAAAACTGTACAACAATTATTTTCCATAATTGTACACATGATATCACAATACTAGTCATGATGGCTTTTTCAGTGCCGCGCTCTTTATTGCTTGTGCATGGTCACAGTTTTGTACACAACCAGTAAAGCAAAGTGAGAATGCATGCTTCCGACTCATGTCAGAACATACATAAACATATATATAGGTATATACATTGATGCAAATAGTGACTTCATTTGCTTTGCCTTGAAAGTGCATAGATACGACTTGCATGGAACAAACCATGTATATTTTTGTACAGAAGTGAAATTTCTGTTAAAAGTGTGCAATAAACTCGTTATAACACTGATAAAATAATAATTATAAATCAAAAGTTAAATAACATTGTGCAATAAATATTTACATTCTAGAGACCTTTGTCTGGTGCTATTGAAGCTCGGCTTGACTAAGCCTAAAATCATTACGAACAATGGATTTAATTAATGGTGAATGGGGATCTTTAGAATTATTTCTTTCCTCGTTATTATATAGAAATCGATCGCAATTATGATTTTGCAATGATTAGTTTTTATTATTGCAAGATAGCTAATTTAGAGTTCATTACTTTCTTCATTTTCCATATTAAAAAGGAAAATAAAAAAAATCGAAATCTATTAACTAGCATTAATTGCATCTTATTTATTCATGGCAAGGGTGGGGAATTATTTCATTATCTTTTTAGAGACATAAGAGGAAATAAAATGTGATTCATTCACTTTCTCTGAAATAAAACATTCTTTTTTTAATTCAACTATTTTTTTTTTTTTTTTTTTTTTGCGTTTATACGCATTTTTTCTCCTAAGTGGGAAATAAAAAAGTCTATGAAGTGTGATAGTTAACATTAATTAAATTGAATTTTTTAAAGAATCGATATCTGTTTCCGAATAGAAACACTCGTTTTCCTTGTTAGCAACAAAGGAAAAAAAATGATTCATTAATTTTTTTAATAACTTTACATTTTGGTAATTTTTCTTCGACAAAATTGCTAATAAAACATGTTTATGATATTTTTATAATGTTTAATAAACATGTTTATGATATTTATTTATTTATTGTAACAAAAACTTCGTATTTATTTCAGAAAGTAGAAGAGTTTTACAGTTGATCATTAGACATTTAGCCATTTACTAACATTTCCCTTTATAAATGTTAAAAAAAAACCCACTGAAATCGTTTATTTTCTTAAAAAAGAATTATTTTTAATACACGTTTTATTTTGATCTCCACAATCTAAGCAACAGGAAATGCATTAGTTTTAAAAACACATTTTAAAGGACATTTATTTAAAAACACATTTATCCATCAAACCTCTAACTTGTGCCTTAAAGAATAAAGAATAAGAATTTAGAACTTCGTTTCAGACATTAAAGCTATCTTTTAAAAATATTATAAGATTTTAGTTCAAAACTATTAAAGCTATTAAAACTAAAAGCTATTAAAACTATTATATTCATCATTATTAAAGAAAAAAAATAATAAATATTCAGAATACACGCATTTGTTGATTTGTATGATATATTAGGAATTTTCCCCATATGCCCACACTAAGCATGTCCGAATTTAATTAAACGACAAGAAGATATAAAAAATAATTCTTATAACTTAGAATACTATTGTCAATTTTTTGTTTGAGTTTTGTTAAGTTCTTTTTCCCAATTCCTCTTTGTTATATAAAAGAAATAAATTTGTTTATTTTGAAATAATCTTTATTGTATTTGCACTGTGTCACTTTAAGTACATTGCGGATGAATAGTTTGATGGAATAGATAAATTGTCAATGAAATGTATCTTTATCATGATTATCAGTCAAAGCTTTTCACAAATAAAAATGTTGCACAGATTTTTATATTCTATAAATTATATATGCAAATTAGTTGTGTTAGCTTATTTTTGTTTGTGATCAGTATTGATGAAAATTTGGATGACAGTTATAAATTGAAATAACAATGTTTTTTTAATTTATATTTTATTTAAAACATTCATTGCATCATTGCATTCGTATCATTCATGTAAATTCTTTTAAGCATATTTCACTCAAGAAATTTTAATTTTTACTTTGAAACAATCAATAAAAATGCATCTGAGTTTTAAAAGAAACCATCAGCTTTTATTTCCTTTTTAACATACCATATCATGTTCCATCTCGCAGAATTCGTAAAAAATTTCTGAACTAATTATGTATGCACATAAATAAATATAAGAATATTAAAAATTTAAATTTTTTTCATGTTATAAATAATTTTAAAATGTCACATGAAAATTATTTAGTGACTTTAGTATATTTAAAAAAACTGATTTATTTAATTGCTTGGAACTCACGCATTAAAATTTGAACAATCCAGAATTTATTTCTTCATTTATAACTTCATTATTAAAGATGAAATTAAAAATAAAAAGGAATATTTTTTTCTCAACTTTGAACTTTTGTAATATTTCACATCAAAAATAGCAATGTCAATGACAAATTTAAAGTTCACAGATACTACATAAAAAATAATCCAAATTAATTTTTTTCGTAAAAAAATTAATATTTTGAAGTATTTCAAAATAACCCTAATAAGAGTAATTCGAAATTATTATTAAAAGTAATTAAATCATTGATTAAAGTAAATTATATGTGTCATGCTTACATTTCTATAATTAATTTCCCATATACATTCGTAAAATGATCTATGAAATAAATTTGAACGACGTTTTTAATTATAAGTATTAAAAGCAAGGAAATCTGTCAAATAACACAACATTTAATAATAGCCTAGCTGAAAAAAATTAAGCAATAAAAGTCCTACCAGGTGAGAGTGACTTTATTTATTAAAATACCCTGCATTTTTTTCATTCATTTGAAGGCTTATTTTAATATCAACAGATTTTTAATTGCATTCCAATGAAGACAAATTATTGTATTATTAAATTTCTTTATACTTAAAACATTGTATGAACAAAAAAGTGATTAAAGAAATAATAAAAAAAAGATTTTTTTTAAATTAAGGATTGCAAATTCTTTGACATTCATTTTACTAAATAATATTTATTATGGTCAAATCTCAATTATTTTCTGAACTGAGGGAAAATCGTAATTTAATTTAAAACATATTTGCAGAATTTTATCATGAACACATTTCCAAAGGTTGAAATACAGATGAATGATTTATGACACAAAATTATAAATTTTGTCTGCAGCCATGCATATTTCCTGTTTTCGAAAATTTTTATTTTGTATGTTTATTTTGCATAAAATAAATTTAAAAAAATATATTTTTGCAAAGAATTGTATTCCACATTTAATTTTAATTTAAATTACTTTGTCTCCATTTTAAGATAATTTTGGAAATTGAAAAAAAAAGTTTTCTTTAAATGGAACTGAAAAATACATCGTGATCCAAATACAACATATTGATGCTGCCTAAACGCCTTCATCTACTAAACAAAAGCTATTTGTTAAAATGCAATCATATTTTATACACATATTCTATTGAATATGGTTTCAATTTCTTTACGAAAAAAAATTCATATTTTGATCATTAGCAGAAAAGGGATGCGACTGGATTTTGGAAAAGCATTAGCATATTTTTGAAAAAGCATTAACAATAGTTCATTACAAGTATTGGAATTTCATTTTTTCCCCTCATTCAATCTATTTGGTCCAGTAAAGGTTTCATAGAAAAAGTCCCAACGTCTTCGAAACTCAGAAACATTCGCTGAAGATTTGCATATTTTGAATGACTTGGGATTAAACGTTTCACCTAACGGAACACTTTGAGAGCAACAAAAGCATTGACATTTATCCGGTCAAAAATTTGACTGAAAATGTGTCATCTAGAATAGTTAGGACCAACATCTATAATATTACTTTAGTAAAAAAAAATCTATGCATATAATTTAATATTGTTTTTTGTAATATTATTTTATTCTTTGTAATATTATTTTATTCTTTGTAATATTATTTTATTATTTATAATATTATTTGTTTTTTTTTTCCTTCTGAAATTGAAACAACATATTGAGGTTAGGGGCATAAAATTTAATTGATTATATTTTGCACATAAATACATCCTAATTTGGATCATATTCTCATATATATGAAGATATTAATATCCTCATTTATTACTAGAATCATATTTTTATTAACTTTCCGTGAACTGATGCATCATATTTTTACAGGTTGAATAAAAAAATCCCGCAATTCAGGATATTTTTTTTT
>JAPMOR010072582.1:0-18008 GCA_026543865.1 Argiope aurantia
TTTTTTTATTGGTTACATTTTTATGTACAAAGCATTGGATGCGTCAAGAAATTAAAACCCGAAAAATTTTGATGAATCTGCACCTCCTTGAATTCGAACATCAATTTTTGGAATTATATTCGTACGTCGCTGTGAGCATGACGACTCAAAAACTAGAGCTAGACAGAAGAAATTTCGAATATATTTATATCAAATTTTAAATGAAATCCTCTCAGAAATAATGGTCTGCCCATTTGTCCGTGAGGGAGTTCAATAACTACAAAACAAAAAAACTGGAGATAAAATTTGGTATATTTAATATATAAAATTTGTAGAAATTCAAATCTCGAGTGAAATTGTAGTGAATAGCATATAAGCCAGTTAACAACTACGCTACCCGAGCAATTGCTTTTGTATTGTGGTCATGTTACTGGGCTGCGAACCACAAGGTCCTAGGTTCTATCCTCGCGCATCTCAATTCGTCACAAAATTTATTGGCAGGATGTTTGCCTATGTGTCCGAGTACAAGTGAAGCAATATCTATCTGGCTCTTTATATTTTAAAGTTAAAACTCGTCTCACAATTTTAATATTTAAAGTGTATATATTTGTATCAAAGTAAGTTTGAGCGAATTTGTCAACGATTTGGCTTTATATTGGTTCGTTCATTTGCATAATGTAAAGAGAATAATTGAAACGTAATGACTCTGATAAATGAGATTTGCTACTAAACACTTAATTTTCTATCAATGATTCCAACTAATCTATAAAAAGGTGTCCAAAATTCATAATCAGATTTTTTTCTCTTTAATACGAAGCACAAAACGCTCATGCGCGGTACTCTGAAACGGCATGGTAGGAGATGGACAGATAACACCTTTTTATGGAGTATGCGAAAACGTTTCGGAGAAACAAGTCTCAGGTTTACATTTATTAATATTTTAGTGCAGCAACAATCATTTTATGCGACGGGAAAATATTCCTTCCGGGTAATGGTTTGTTTGGCACTCTTATTCTAATGTCAAGCATAGTTTCTGTATAAGTAGAATGGATATAATTTTTACAACGCAGGTACTTCATTTATTATTATAAATTAAACCAACATTAATAAAAGTATCAAATCATTCATCACACATACTTACACAACTATTACAAAACAATTTTAAATAATCTATCTGTACATTTGGCAAATTAGGAACAATACAATTTCTCTCCAATAACAAGAGTCATTATAATCCTAATTTTTGATGAATGGAGATATATTTCGTTAATATTCGGACTTCGTTACTTTTCCATCCCAAGTTGAGCCAATTTGATGAAATCCGATGCTTTTTCCGCAATCATGATGACCGGGGCATTTGTGTTCCCTGAAACTATTGTTGGCATGATTGAAGCGTCCACCACTCTCAGACCTTTGATTCCTATGACTCTACAAAAAAAAAAGATGATAATGTATTATTATTCCAGTAACCAAAACAATTGATAGCATTTTTTAACATTGTGTAAAGTCAACGCCACAAAATCCTATGAAAATATTCAAACATTGAAAGCACATAGGTCAAGCATTTAATATCAAGCGTAAAAAATAGAAGATATTCCATTGATTGTGTCTTTTTTCACTCGAGTCAAATGAAATCTTGAATATTAGGATCAAGCCATTCGTTTATGTGAACATATTACTACACGGCACGAATAGTTTTGTCTCCCTCAATAAGGTGAATATTAGTTTCTGCGTCTCATTTTTTAAAAAAAGATCAACAAATTTTGGCAATACAATCCAAACACTTCAGTAGTAACATCTTCAATTTCTTCCGCTATTTATATATTTTTTTTAAAAAAATTCAGTAACATTTAAAATTTATTTGAATGTCTTAAAAATTTTAAATTAATGTCTTTTCAGACCATGAATTTCTTTTTTTTTTATTTGTGGTGAAAGAAATTTGCGTGTTTAAATAAATATTTGATTTTTGAAGTCCTTAAAACTCGATAAATAAATTCAAAAACAAATTCACTCATCAAAAATGCTGTTTCCTTATCAATTATAGAAATGGCAAAAAGTGGAAAAAATTGTTTCATCGCATTTTTGTCGGCCAGTTAAAGGCAGCCCTTATATTTGCAGATTCGTTGTTTTTAATTTTCATTAATGTAATTATTAATCCTTAAATGCATAGCGATGAAGATCTACTGTGTCTGTTTAAAACCTTATATGTTTTTATATAGCAACCTTTGTAAATTACATTTTTATTTTACTCAAACTATTTTATCGTTTCTGATCACAACTAGAATCTTTGACAGTTTCTTTCTTTATCTGTGACATTTTTCACTGTTGGCGTGCTATCTGAGTATAATTTCATTTCGGTGGGTGTTCAGAATTATGATCATTTATATAAAAAAATAATAAAGACATACAGGAAAAATTGTTTTCTGATAGAAACAAGAAAAAAGTAAGAAATAATATTTAGTAGATTTGTAGAACTCAAGAAGTGATTGTTCATGATGATGTAGAAATACACCAATATGTGTTTTGAAAAGTTGAAAAAAATCTAAAGTGTGTTGTTTTTTTTGTATTTTTCCATTAACTACACCCATTTTCCGGTTTATTTAAAATTTTATTTGTTAAAAATAAAAATTCATGCACTTAAGGGTTAACTTATGTTAATATATTCATTCATTTTTTAATGAATTTTCTTTAAATTGTCAATTAGTATTTTAAAATGACAATTTCTTATTTGGGTACGTCAATTCCTCAACGTGAATCTAAAATGGGATATTGTGAAAATCTCGTGCGTTTACAAAAAGAGTATACTGTGTTTGACTATAGAACTCGCTTAAACTGAGGTTCAGGTATGTTTGAAAAGACTTGAGAAATTTTGAGATATTCTGTCAGAAGTCTTTCTCTGCAATTTCAGCTCTTATTGTGTCAAATGATAATTTAAAGAAAGGGGCTATTTGGTAATCGAAGAAAGAAGAATGTTCGCCACTTAGTAAACGGATTAAAATGAATCTTGATTTGGCTGAAGAAGTTCTTATCGAAATTTTTAAAATAACATTCATCAAATGGCTTACCGTAAATGAGAATCCACTACAGCTGTTGGATCCCACGGACTTCCCATTTTGCAAGTGCCCACTGGATGATAAATAGTGATGGTGTATGTCCTTGCCACACACTCCAGGTACAAGTCGCTGTACAGAGAATAGATCTCGCATCCAGGAAACTTAGTTTCGAAGAGCCTGGAACCCATCTTCAGAAAGGGAGGTTGTAGTCCCAGTTTTAAGCAAATCTTCATACCTGGAATAATTTTGTATTTAGAAAGATGCTTGATTAGGACTGAAATAATATTTAGCTTTTTGGCATCTATTTATACTGTAACAAATATGAAACTATAAATGTTTTATTCTTTATTAACACATTTCATAAGCAAGAAACTGAACAAGAAGAAAAGCTTTCCTATATCGTAACGATATCAAAATATTATGTATTACATCAGAAAAGATAAAATTGTTCTCAGTGCTGCTGGTTGCTAATTGTTCTCAATACTACTGCTAGAACTATTAACATGGAATTCATTACCAACATTCTGTAAATTTTCTTTTACCTGCTTTACTTGGGACGTTTGTTAATCAGCTGTCATAAGTCATCTTGCATTCATATTGTTACAAACCTGCAATTCGGCTTCCCAGCATAGTTTGTTCCATCAACAGAAAGAAAGTTTTACAGTCATCTGAATGGGACTAGCGCGTCGGATGTCCCAGAGCTTGGCGACAAACTTGGCGACCATTTGGCGACTTGGCGACGAATTTGGCGACTTTGGCGCCAAAATAGATAATACCCGAAACTTCGAGAATTTTTCCGATCCGTCCAGTAGGAACCGAGATACGCCTCGAACGTTCCTGATTGGTTGAGAGGCTTCTTGCCCCGCCTCCTGAGACCTATAAAAGGGGGCTGCAGCTGCCAGAGAAGTCAAGCCAGTAATCCGAGTTCGAAGGTAGAAGGCAGTAGGAGTTCGAGAAACGGAGTAGTCCGAAGACGGAGTGAAGCCAGTAGTCAGAGTGGACGGAGTGGTCGAAGAAGAGTAAGCGGAATCGACGGAGCGAAGTCAGAGTCGGAGAAGTAGAAGACGGAGTAGTCGGAAGCGACTGAGTCAAGCTAGTGCTGAACTGAGCTGTGCGCTACTGTCTGCAATAGATTCTGGTTGTATGCTGCTGTGTGTGTTGTTGTATGCTACACGTCTCGGGTGAAGATAATCGTCTTCTGCGCTGTATATAGTTGTCGCTTTGTGCTGTCTTGTGTGTCTTCGTGTAAATAAACGTCGTTGTCTTATTTTCTACTACCGTCTGCTGATTGAGCGTTCTACACACCATATCACTTCCACTATCCAAACGAACCCCGGTAAAGAAATTTCGCAACAATATAAATCTGAGAGAATTTATCACGTGATGCCCGATAGTCACAATGCAGTAAATGATAAAGGAAGACGTCATTTTCTACGATAGATCATAAGGCATCTAAGTTGTCAAATGCCTTTTTAATAGAATATGATTAATTCCCGATCGTAACAATGCTGTAAATATTAAATAGAGATGACATTTACAGGAAATCAAGCAAATCTGACACCTTAAGCATTTTTGACAGAATGTACGACGTGATTCCGATACAGTGAATATTATACGTAGATGCCATTTATTAAGTCTCTGAAATTTACAAAAATAAAAATGTATGATAATAGTTAACGGTTTAATATAATGCTTCAGTGAAGATTCAAATTCAATACTTCTAGTTTTTTTTTCTTTGATAATGTCTTATTATCATCATGAAAAATCACTTCGGATTAAAGAAAATATCTTTACTCAACTATGATTTCTTTATCGAATTTAAATCCAACACCTCGATCATTATTACTTTCTCGTATATGAAGTATAAAAGAAGTATTGTAATCGCAAAAGAAAGAAAAAAGAAAACCTTTAATTCGAGATTATGATGAATCTTCAAGTTTCAGATCTTATTTATTTATTTTGCATTATGTCTGTCTGAGAATAAAAACGCTTTAAACTAGACTGATAAAATTCGATAAAATTCGATAACGACCAACTTGTATATTTCTATGAAGTGAAATCGGTAATTCCAAAAATAAAAAGAGCTAGGAAGATAAAATTCGTACACAGGTTTAGCGCCTAAAATATAAATTCTTAACTTTTGAACCAAATCTGTCAAAAGATTGACCATCTGTCGGTTTTTGCTTTCACTTAAATGTAAACGCATTGACTCGTAAACCGAATGACATAAATAAATGAAATTCAGTATGTTATCTTGTGATAGGTTTAGTTTGGTTTGATTATAATTCTACGTCGAATTTTGATTTCATTTTACTTTATATCTACCATTTAATTAGATAACCCCTTCTCTATTATAATTGTTTGGTTTGGTTTAGTTATATTAACGTCCCATTTGAAGCAACACTTGGGCTATTTTTGGGACGGACCTCGTAATTTTGAACCGCGGTCAGATGACGAGGACGACACCTGAGCTGGCACCCCCCTCTCTACACCACACCAGCGGGAGGACGTTCGGTCAGGACGGATTTAACGTGCAACAGACCCCCTTACACGACGGTTCTTCGGTAGAATCGGGTCTCGAACCGGAAACCCACCGGTTCCGAAGCCGAGACCTTACCACCAGACCACCGCGGTCTCTATTATAATTAAGACATAGCAAAGAAAGTTTAATTAAACAAATAATCTGTATCAAAAGGTGTAAACCATGGCGGCGGATGGATTAAATCTAATTAAAAGGAAGAAAATAAATGTAGAAAAATCTATAAAAAGGAGATCTATATATAATAGAAAATAATAATAATAAATACGGATTATTATACAGAAATGATAAATATTCAATTTGATATCGAAGTATAGACATATCCATATTCAATAGATACAAAAGCATATTACTTTAACTTGATGTGGAATTATGTCGCAAATATTGACTTTCTTCTCTTTGATAATTTTAATCACAAATATACCTTCCTTATTAATGTAGATGACTACTTGTATACTGCGATATTTTGGCAGAAATATCGATTTTTTTTAATTTAATATTCTTAATTTCTGAATAATATTCTTTATGGAACTGTTTGAATTTTGTTTCTTCTTTCATTCTTTGGATAATTACTTTCGTTCTACACTTGCATTATCTACATTTAAATACTATTTTGCATCTGTAAATGCTATTGGGTTGTTCGGAAAGTAATTTCGTTTTTTTTTTGTGTGGAAATGAAAGACAGTTTTCGTATAATAAGCAAATACTTTATTAAATTATATATTGGCCGTTCTGGTCCAACACCTTTTGCCATCTTTCAGGTAGTAGCATCATTCCACGCTCATAAAATTTTTGGTCTTTGCTGCCAAAAAGCTGATCGAGGTGGTTTTTGACCTCCTCATTTGAGGTGAAGGTTTTACTGTCTAAAAAATTTAGCGAACCAGTTCTGGCACTGGCGTACTGTCAACACACCTTCTCCATACACATCGGTCAATTTCTTTCTGACTTGAACAGCATTTTTACTCTTTCTGTAGTAAAACAGTAAGATATGTCGAAAATGCTGCTTATTGCTCTCCATATTTAAAAGAGCACCAACCAAAAACTATTGAGTAGAATTAATTGGAATTTTTCACACACAAGCCTTGCTATATAAGCTCTCAAAGCATATAAAAATTATACGGCTTAAATGTGAAGTTGGGTGCAAAAAAATACAATTAAATCCTCTGTCGGGAAAAAACGAAATTACTTTCCGAACAACCCAATATTTTCTGTAATAATAATCTTAAATTTCGGTAATATTTTTTTACGAAAAATATAAAATCAAATTTTAATGCATTAATTTTGTTCAATTTCAGTATAATCTCTCAATATATTCAGTAGTTTCTTAATTTCAGAAAAAGCAAATCTGTTCAGTAAAAAAAAAAGAGTTTACAAAATTGATATAACATAATGGAAAATTCCATGTTGTTTATTATTCGAATCTTAGTGTTTAAATATTTGATACAAATGTAACTTCTTTCTTAGTTCAAGAACTATGCAATATATTTCTTACATTATGTACCAAAATTTGAACAAATATTTTGATAAACTTTTGAAATTGAAGATTTTACTTTATACCTCTTTTAACTCAAAAATAATATTTCTTCCAATTTTAAAAACATTTTTGGATTTTAAGTGATAAATTTTTGATTCATATGTTTTTCAAACTATTTTATGCAACAATTAAAAAATATAAACATTTTTATACCATTTTCAAAAGATTCATACCGAACATAATTATTAATCCCCCCCAAAAAAACCTCAAGGCAAGCATAACATGGAAACTCAAAATGTGACACTAGATCTTTAAATATATTTTATAAGTCCCAAATATACCTTGAACTAATTTTTTAATGTCCAATGGATTGCTGAAGTAACGTGGATCAATTTTTGGTTTTACATATGGATCTGCTGACTGAAGATATATTCTTCCTCTGCTTTTTGGCCTCAAGAGCACAGGATACATAGTGAAAGTGTCCTTTCCGATGTATGGCACATACACTGCATTGAAATCCTGTGAAGAAATCGATTGAGATAATTATGGAACAGTATATTATACATATAATATTCTTTTTCCAAACAGAGAAATTCTATGAAAATAAATTTTTTTTTTATCTCTTAAGAATAGAAAAATATTTCATGATAAAAAGAAGAATTCAACTATAGAGATGTTTCAAATCTTTATATTGAAAAGAAAAATGATGACATTTTTAAATCCTTTTGCAGCTTTTCTTACAAACACAATATAAAATAAAATTTAATGAAAAAAAAAAGGTTTTTCGTGTTATTTTTATACAATTGTGATTATTTAGTAAAGTTTGCGACAAATTTTGTTTTTCTTAAGTCAGCAAGGAAATTACTTTTTTTGCGTCACTAATCTGTAACTGTCCGAATTTGCTAAAAGTAACCGAAAAATAAAATGTCATTTCTTTTCTAATAAATAATTTTTCAGAAATTAAAATATTTATCTCGAAAATAAATAATTTCGGTTAAAAGCACCTGGTTGTTTTAAAAATTTAAAGAATCGCATAATATTATCCAAAACGTTTTAAGAGATTCATTATTATCTAACAAGAATTTTTAAATACATTTTCTTCATCTTTTAATAAAGTAATTAAGGCCGTAAACTTTGAGACAGTTTTATTTGCATCTGTTTCTCTCTTCATTTCTAATAATTAAATATGAATTTTGTTCCTTCCTGAAAGAACAATAAATAATGAACTCTATTTTGTATGGCAATGCATATTTGCATCATACATTTAGGCCAGTTTTGCAGAATTTTTAAACAACTTAACAGTTGAAGATAAGAATGAAATAAAATTTGCGATATTTCTTTACGCTATGTCTAAAAGTTATACAATTGATGCTTTGATATTGTCCTATCTAGAACGATTAGTTTAGAAAATTTAGCCACAAGGATTAAAATCGCCATATTTTCTTTAATTTCTCATTTCAAAATCTAATTTCAAACAATGTATATAATTTACAACATATATTTCACGGAAATATTCTCTCTATATCCACTTCATCCGAAAAAGGATACTTTATTTTAGTCTTAATAAGTTCAAGATTATAACTCTTTATTAATCAAATCAATGCATAAAAAATGGACAGCTTGAGGTTTCTACGTAGTCTAGTTGAATATTAGTTGACTAGTTGTAGTTAGTCAATTTGAATATTAGCATTTCTAATAGTAAATCCCCAATTCATAAATTTGTTGTTCAGGGATATTTGGTTTCTATATATTTAACTACGTCCAATTGTCCATTTAGAAATTATATACACAGATATTTTTTTACCAGTTTCAGTTTTGTAGTTTGAAGTTCAATTTCACTTATTATGGATAGCGCATCATCTGATTATTGACCTGGCATCTTAATGTAACAATTAAACTTGAAAAATAGAATTACCAGATTAAATGCCCAAGTAATTAGATGGAGGTTCCATATTATGAAATAGCACCAAAAGATTTAGAATTTTTGATATCTAATAAATTAAATCAAACAGAAAATCAATAGCCTAGATAAAAAAAATGTATATATAATTTTTTCTTGCCGTTATAAACATTGAAAGATTATACATTTCACTTTATGGGGAAAAAATCAAGAGACTTTTAAAGTTATTCACTGCGCTTAAGTGCTTTAAAATCTGTTGTTTCAAATGATTTAATTCCGCTTTCAATATCAAAACTTTGATTTGATGCTGCATTCAGATATATTTTAATACTTGGGGGTGTCAGCACATTTTAGCGTAATTTGGTCATGTTTGCAAATATCATCTAATTAGTGCATTCCTACTATCTAACTAAATATACTTTTGTCTACTACATATAAGGGATAACAAATAAAGAGTCATCTAATCAGATAGATGATCCGAATTGTATGTAAAAATCATGAGAGTGAACACGCTAAGATTGAACTTATTCAAGAAATACGTTCTTATCAATTCCTTACTTCATCAGTAAGGCCCATCACTTTCCTGATGGACACTCCTTCATCAGATGAGGGTGAGCTGGATATGAAATGGATCTCGATATCCGGCCAATCGTCCGTGTGGTTGGCGAAAGGAGTATTTACAAAGGCCAGACCTTCGCAGCCTCCGAGGACGGTGAGCGGACCTATGTAATGTTGAAGGAAAATGAGGTTTGAAATGAATATATCTTGATAATAGTCATTTTTGAGCAAAGCACTCATTAGAATCTTCGATTGATTTCGAGAATATTTAATTCTCTCTTTAGGATTCAAAAAGCACTTTGTTATTTTGTCAACAACAAAGAAGTTTAATGTGATAAAAGGAGAAAAACATTCCTTTATTAGAAATATTCTATCAGGTGTTCAAAACACAAATGAAGAAACATAGACATGATAAAGCTGTCATGACGTACTTCGTCGAACCTTCACTCAAGCGTTTGAGCCAAATGGTTTGTCAGTTGTAGAGGCCAGTGTTCCTGATGCAAGATTTGGCAAGTGTTTGGTCTAATTAAACTTGAGCAAACATTTTAGGATTTGAATGGACCATTTGATATTGAAAGAAGTTGCAGTGTTAACATTGCCTATCCAATATAATTAAACGTAAATTTACTATTTACTTGATTAACTCAGGCAGAATGATTCAGGTATGTATCTGCATCTCCACAAAACGAATAGTTCACTTCGAAAATTCTTTTGACTCAGTGTATGGAAGATCAACCAGAGACAACATTTGCCAGTAACATTAAGCAGTGTTAATGTTCAACAATCAACATAGAAATTTTTATAGATCAAAATCCTACCACACAGTGCTACAAGCCATCCAACATACAATTACATTCTTAGCCAACAGAGAATAGGATCTTGACTGTAAGTTGCGGTCGTGTTTTCTGGGCTCTCGGAATTAAAACCTTCAATGGTATAAAATTGTGTTGAAAGTGCATTATTTTAGTATGAATATGTTCTGAAACCTTTCTTGATGTATCTGAGATATCAAATCGAAGAAACTTTTAAATATTTTAAACTAAACTGAACTTTGAGAAAGTGTTGTATAATCAGTGTCAAGCCAAGAGACGAGTGAAGAGAATATCATTGAGGAAACTGAATAACTATAATATATTATTTTATGAATTGATATCAATATCTACTAATATGTAAGCTATGCTTGAGTAACGCGGCTTGAGAATGAAATTTTCTGTTTTTTTCTTCGATGGAAAATGCCAAATCTGAGGAACTTATGTTTATTCCTCCATGTTGGAAACATAAGTGAACTGCCTCCAAGACACATCATATCATTGAAGAATGCTGTTAGATTTTAGCAGCGTTCACATGAGCACAACTATTGCGCGCAATGGGAGGTAACGCCTATTTCAGGAAGATCACATGAACGCAATCGGACAATGGCAAATGTTTGCCTCAACGGGACAATTATTTGACATTGTCCCAATTGTGATCGCATGATCTTCTTGAATTAGGCTTCGCATCTCACTGCGCACAATAGCTGGCCTCACGTGAACGCTACTTTAGAGACGTAGCTGCTACCAGAGAGTTAGTTAATAACCACAACGATTGTTTACAGTTGGAGCTTGATTTTTCTTTAAGTCTGTATTGGATTAAGATTTTTAAGTCTTTGCTGAATCAGGACTGTAAGTTTTTCACTTTGTTTTAACAGTTGTTTCTACTTTGAATGTGCATTTTAAGATTTTATATTTTTATTTTATTTTCTTATATAGTTTTGCAGTATAACTATTAAAATATTTAAGCGTATTCTTTGATAAGTTTGTGTATTTTTGTCATTATAGTTTTTAGATTTTACTATTAAATTTTTTCTTAAGATAACGATAGGAAAAGATGGAATTGGAAACTGTAGTATAACCGAGGCGTTTACGAATATAATTAAGAATCTCAATAAGATTATGTCAAAAGCTATAAAATTACAAGAATCGTCAGTTATTTGGAAATCCAAATTGAAAATAAAATATAATTAATATGCGTAATGAAACAGCGAATTTTTTCTTTCTTCAAATGGCTAGAAAATTACCCGTAGCATTAACCAAACAGATTTATACCAAGCTAAAGACATTATTATTAGTAACAAGATATAAATATTTAAGATTAAAATTAAAGACCTAGAGATTCATAACGAACAAAATTAAAGGACAAGACAATGATAAGGCTATGAAATATGTGAAGATGCCGTAAACAAAATTAAATAATGAAATATTAATGAAGAATTTAAAATTGTTAATAATGCTATAGAAAAGATTAAATAGGAAAGCCAATTAACAATAAAAGAATTGAAATCAAGCTGAAAGGAAATAATACGAAAATGGTGAATTATTTAAAAATAAAATTTGAAACAATAAACGCTAAATTCTGCACCAAGGTAGCTAAAGGATGCATAAAGTTACATTGTGTTAATTTCTCAGATAAAGAGTATTTTGCTGTTAAAATTATCAAAAATCTTATTGGCCTTGAAACAAGGATTTATTAACAAGAGTTTTGTCTGATGGTATATGTGAAAGTCAATTAATAATAAATAATAAATCAAACTGTAAAAGAATAATAAGAAAATGAGGAATTATTTAAAGATGAAATTTGAAACAATAAGCGCTAAATCCTACTCCCAAGGGGCGAAAGGATTCGCAAAGCTACTTTGTCTTAATTTCTCAGACGAAAAGAGTATTTTTTTATAAAAATTATCAAAACCTTTACTGTCCCTGAAACAACAATTTATTAGCAAGCGCTTCGTCTGACGGTAGATTCGCGTTTAGGATTCGATCTATTGGAAGCATCAATGGATCTAATTCTAACATTAAGGCATTAAAATAATCTTAGCTAATTCTTTTGAAAATGAAGCGGTGAGATATCATCTCTAAAATATCAGAGATATTATAGAAATATTCTAGACGACTAAAGCATCTAAATGCAGGTCTTAATCGGTAGGGTATAATATAGATAAGAAAATAGAAGCCTAAGAGAACTAAATAACTAATTTTTGGGTATTGGTAGAAATATTCTAGACTACTAAAGCATCTAAATGCAGGTCTTAATCGATAGGGTATAATATAGATAAGAAAATAGAAGCCTAAGAGAACTAAATAACTAATTTTTGGGTATTGGTAGAAATATTCTAGAACTACTAAAGCATCTAAATGCAGGCCTTAATCGATAGGGTATAATATAGATAAGAAAATAGAAGCCTAAGAGAACTAAATAACTAATTTTTGGGTATTGGTAGAAATATTCTAGAACTACTAAAGCATCTAAATGCAGGTCTTAATCGGTAGGGTATAATATAAATAAGAAAATAGAAGCCTAAGAGAACTAAATAACTAATTTTTGGGTATTGGTAGAAATATTCTAGAACTACTAAAGCATCTAAATGCAGGTCTTCATCGATAGGGTATAATATAGATAAGAAAATAGAAGCCTAAGAGAACTTAACTAATTTTTGGGTAATAAAAAATAATGACTCTCATTAAAAAAAATCGATTTCTCAATTAAGACGAAATATAAAGACATCGGGCATTATGTCTTGTGTTCGTTCAACTATTTTTAAGATATTTTAAAATCTTCCAAAAAGCGAAAATCAAGATAAGTAATATTTTTCATACAGTTTTGACATCTAAAAAATTTTAAAATTTCGAATCAAAAATTTAGTTAATACCTTCTGAAGTCATTTACTTTTTAGCAATTTTATATTATTTGTTGCCGATTGTTTTAAGCAAAGATACGTCACAACTAATGGAATATAATAAAATATATGGTTTTGGAGGTGTGGAAGAATATAATTGTGCAAGAGGAGGAAATATCATTGACTTTTGTTTAATAACAAGAATAAAGGAGAGTACCTGGTTTCTATCCCACGTTATGAGAAATTTGCAAGATTAAAACGATGACGCAATTTTTAAAACGTTATTCATTAATCATCTGATAATCGACCGCAAAGGCGAAAAATAATAACGTATTCAAAAAAATTTACATCTACATTTTCTTTATAATATATTTCAAAATTCATTTCACAGCTTGTGGCTAAATGTATTTCCGAAAAAAGTATATTTCAGTATCTCTTACTGCGTTATAATTTTCAATAACGTTTTTTATTTTCATGTATTTTTAATTTTCAAGATCTCAAAAAATATTTATTTAAAATTCTTTAAGATCAAAGCTATGCAGCATACTCTTTAAATAAGAGTCTTTGTTATTATCACAAATCTTGACCAATATATTTGAGAGCTAATCTAATAAAATTCAGAAATACTACATAGAAAGACAATAACTCAGGCTACGTCACTTTTAATGCTTACAATTCTTATAGATTCTTTGGTAAACAAACTAATTTAGCAAAACTTTTTTTATGGTTTCCATACATTTCTCTGAGAAAATATCTTTCAAGTAATCAAGTTCTTGCAACAGCCAAGCATACAATTACGAAACAGACAAGTTTACAAGAACAAGTCATGGTACCTTTTCCCATCGTAATGAACTTGAGGAAATTCTTGACAGACAGGATCCTATTGGGCAACAGAGAAACTGGATCATCTATGACAAAATGAATACCAGCTGATCCAACATGGTCTTGGAGATTCTCTCCTACAGGCAGGTCAGCAATCACAGGTATCTAGAGGTGAAAGCAGAAAATCTTTAGGTACGAAATAAATTACTCTCCATTTTCATTAATACAATCTATTGATCTTGATAGAAAAGGTTACATAAATTTTGATTGAATTCACTCATTGTATTTGCTATAAAGGTATTCATTTAATTTGTCTGAACTTTGGTTTCAGAATGCTTTGCAATTTTTCTAGACTATCAATAACTGATATAGACTAATACTCTAGTACATGAGCGCTTTAAGTCTGTATTATGAGTTAATTTTTGATGGTTTTAGACAAATTCCTTAAGGTACATGCATCTATCTATAATTTTCAAAAAAGTGACGTGACTTAAAATTATATTAAAAATTTTTTTTAACAAATGATCCATAAAGCACTTTCAAAAAGGCAGTGAATTGTTTGTTTTTCAAAAAATTTTATACACCGTGAACGCAGTGGGTCGCTATAGATTCTGGCTGTTTTCAAGGATTGGATCCTAAAATTTCAATAGCTCTTGCTTTAGTGCAGTACAAGAAAATAAATGAACGGAAAGTCTGTCCTAAGATTGAGTTTTCTTCCGACATAGTAATTTTAATTATTACATTAAATCTTATTTAATTTTTCATTGATTATTCTTATTAGAACTGAAAAATATGTACATTTTGCAAAGTTTTTCTTTGTAATCGTATGTTAGGGAAAAAATGTTCGTTGAAGCATTGATTGAAAAAAAAGGAGAATTAGGTTGAATCCAGTGATCTTGAGAATTGTATAAATATATTTCAAAGCAATAAAAAAAAAAACCTTTGAACTACTTTTCCTGATAAACGTTTGAAGTTCTGACCGATAGATAAGTTTTCAATATTTTCGCTAATAATCAAATTTTCTCCTTTTTAATCAATAAAAATGCATGATATTTGACTTCTACTTCATAATAAAGTAACAAATTATAATTTCAATACCTTTATTCAATAAAAATATAACTCATTCATTCGCATATTTCATACAGTTGTATTATACATACACCAAATTTCTTCAACTGCTTCTTGGGTCCGATACCGGAGAGCATGAGGAGTTGAGGGGAATTGATGGCTCCAGCAGAAACAATGACTTCTCGCCTTGCCAGGGCTTCGAAGGCGTGCCCATCTTTATCATATAAAACACCTCGAGCACGTCTGTCGGAATCAATAAGGATCTAAAAAAATGGAAAGGCAGATGGAGTTAAGAAAAAGTCGTGAATATATTGAAATAAGATTTACTGTACAATAATAAATCGATTAGAAAGTAATAATTTTCAGTGTTGCAACTTACTTCCTTTAATAATAAAGATATCTAATAAAGTATTTGTTGACGTTCTACATGACAGACTGTTCGATCTGGAGTTATCAAATTTTAACTATACATAATTGAGAAGTTGCACCTAGGCGAGATTTTTTGAAATTTTAATTAAATAATTAAAGAAATTTTGAAACTTTTATCTGATAACTTACGAAAATATTATGGCACATAACTTATTTTTGCAACTTTACTACAAAACGCTGCACAACTATAAAAGCAATAACTACAAAAAGCAGAGATTTGTATGAATATAATTTGGTATACTGATTTAATATTTAAAGTGTCGATTCGTGCTTAATTTTGGAATAAATCTGTTAGTCTTGATCGCCTGCTCATCTGTATATTCGCATGCGTGGAAACGCAGTAACTCAAAATCGCAATGTCTTAGATAAATAAAATTTTGTATTTGACTTTGTTACCGAATTGTCACTGCGTATCAACTTTTAATTTCAATCGATTTAAAAAATGGCTTTCAAAATCCATATTCGATTTATTCTGTAGGCCACAAAATCTCATGTGTAGGACTCTGAAAATAAAAATTTGAACATTCGTACCATTCACGATCTTGCCCTAAGTGCTCAATTTTTATGCTAGTGGAGAAAATATAGCACCTTTATTAGAGAGAACATGAGAAAAAGTCTGGAAGACTCCTTATACTGGGAGAAAGTATAATGATGATGTCGTCGTGTCCGCGTTACCACGGAAAGGGGGTGCAGTAGCTTCTAAGGGTAAAGACCCCTGAACACTCGAGGGCAGAAGTCTGACTTCTAGCTTATATGAAGATGACACACCCACATTCGCTTGCACAACCTCTTTTTACAGGGCCGCGGTGGCCTGGTGGTAAGGTCTCGGCTTCGGAACCGGAGGGTTTCAAGTTCGTGACCCGATTCCATCGAAGAACCGTCGTGTAAGGGGGTCAGTTGCACGTTAAATCCGTCATGACCAAACGTCCTCCCGCTGGTGTGGTGTGGCGTGGAGAGGGGGGTGCCAGCTCAGGTGTCGTCCTCGTCATCTGACCGTGGTTCAAAATTACGAGGTCCGTCCCAAAATAGCCCTAGTGTTGCTTCAAAACGGGACGTTAATATAACCAAACAAACCAAACCAAACCAACCTCTTTTTACCGGGGGGTGGGGCACATTCACACACCTCACAGAAAGAACACAGATGAAGAACGAACAACCATGCCCGAACCGGGATTCGAACCCCGGACGCCCAATTCACGGGGAAGATGTTCTACCCCTACGCCAGGACGCCGGCTGGAGAAAGTATAAATATCTTTAAAATAACCATTAATCGCCTGGAAAGCCAAAAATTCAATTATACTCGTATATGCATAATGAAACAGGAAAACAAATAATATCTTTCTAAGAATACAAGAAAGAATCCTTTTTTAGAATTCATCGTATTATTTTGAAAATAATCTACCTTTGTGACAAAAGCATTCATGACAATATCCAAATTAGGTCTTTTGCCAGCAGAAGACAGGAACGCTTTGGCAGTACTGCAGCGAGAACCTCTTCTGATAGTTCCTTGAGGAATCGTAGCACCTGTTGAAAGATCATAATGATTGTCAGTGGCTTGTTCATAAAATAGTTTGAAAATTAAATCTAAAGCTTCAAGCATCGTTTTCTTGATACAAATTTTGGATATTTAAAGATTTATTGATCATTTTAAAACATATTATCTATCAGCATATTATCAGTATTAAACATATTATCAATGCCCATTGAATATACAGAAACATGTTAGCAAATAGGAAAGTTTTTCGCGCAAATAATGAAAAAATAAATTATAACTTCTCTCTCCCTTTTCCATGTATTCCAGGTATGCAGAATTTTGAATTTCCTATTGAACTCATTTTATACGTTTTTCACTGAGTGAGTGTTACATAGCTTTTGAAACTTTTATTCGTAAGTTATATAAATTCAGTATTCTATAACATAACTAAATTTTCAATTCAATGTTTCCACGATATTAAATCCTAATTTTAGAGTATAAAATTAAAAATGTTGTATGTTTCCGAAAAACTCATTTTTCCAAAGAAAAAAGAAATCTACATTAATTCTTAATGAAACAATTACTTTTAGATATTTCCTTTAAAATTCGCACTTACCAGTTTGGCGAACTCCATTTATGTCGTTTATAGAATATCCCATGAAGAGGGCTGATTGTTCGAATGCATATCCAAGAGGAGTGACGAAAGGGGGTGTATTTACAGTTAAGTAACCGCCAGTGCCGTGATATCCTGGAAAGGGAACACCATCAGATAAAAAAAAATAATTACATCTTATGTACTTTCAACAACTGAAATCAATCATTTATATTGCATGTTATTTATATTTAAACTATTATGTTAACTTTGAACTTAATATAACCTGATCTGAATTTATAATACTAATTCTGACTGCGACTAATTTGTAAGAATCTGTTATGACTGAGATTTTAATTAAAATAATTTTCTGAGAAATTCTAAGTTAATGTTTATCAATAAAATTTTATAGTCACAATTTCTATTCTACTATTGCTGTTATTTCACAGTCTGGATTTTTGCTACGCA
>JAPMOR010072592.1:0-43722 GCA_026543865.1 Argiope aurantia
TGACCTACTTTTGATAAACTTCGACAATACTAATATTGTTAATAATTGCTATCCAAAAGATTTAATTTTAACAGAAACAAATAAAAATCAACTTGAGGCTACCTTTCTGGATTTAAAAATCGAAATTGCTAATGCTAGAACAATAGTTGGTATCTACGATAAAAGGGATGAATTCAACTTTAAAATTACAAAACTATGTAACTATCATTCCAATCTAAACTCTAAAATTTTCAAAAATCTAATTTTCTCACAAGTTAACAGGATCAAAAGTGTTTGCAATAACAAAAATTCCTATATTGAAGCATCAAATAACCTCATTAAAAATTTAATTAAAAATAAATTTCCTAAAAATTACTGTAATGTCAGCTTTTTAATTAAACAAGGTATGGTTTGGGATTAATCCTTTACCTAAAATAAAAATAGAACTTTCCTTGCATATTAGATCACTCAATAGATGGTGCTGGGAGACTATAATTATTATTTACCTTTAATACGTTAGCTTTGTGTTTTTAAAAAGCGGGAATCACAATCGATAGTTTAAAATTTCCTTGCTGCTGGTGGTATGTTCTTTCCTTTTTGTTTTTTCTTTAATGGTTTAAGTGTTTTTAGGATTTATTGTTATTTTGTTGTTGTATTTTTACTTATTAGTGGTTATTTTCTTCTAATTTCTTGTTTTGCATTGTTCTTTCTGTTTAAATGGTATATCTCTTAGGCCTAATTTCTGGGAATTTTCGGGTCACGAGGAATCATTATTAGACATTCTTGTCTGCATTCCCTCACAGAAGAAATCCCTTTTTTTGAATCCCTGTCTGAATGTGACTTTTGAAAAAGCCTTCAGGCCGGATTCTTTTTTTATTTGATTTTTTTGTTTGGTTTATTAAATTTTCCCATTAACTTGATTTTAATACTTTTGTATCAATTAATCGGTGTTTTAGAAGTAGCTGCATTTGCGCTCTCTAAATACTATGAAGTTTTTCCTGTTCCTTGAATAAGAAATAATTTTTAGTTGCGATTCCGAAACTATTTCGTTTCGTTTTCAAAATATATCTTACTTTAAATTGGTTACTATATATATATATATATATATATATATATAGGTAGAATTTTTTTTTCTGACTCTATATTCTATACATGGTTAAAATCTACCATGTAAATTAGAACAATTTTAAATGCCCAATTTTGAAATCTCAAATCATTTCTAACTAGAGCTTATACCTTTAAATTACGTACTAAATTATCTCATTACCATGGCATTATTCAAGTTATGATTCACCTGTTATGTTCGGAGGTTTTGAACCTGAGTTCAAGAACTCCGTGACACTCCCTTCAAATCGGCAATAACACCTTTAAAGATCGATCCTCTGTGGATATGTGCAATAATAATTTTCTTTAAACTCACAGATATTTAAAAGCAAAAGCAAAGCAAGCCATAGTGATCTCTTTGGAGCGTTCTTGTGTGGTTTCCAATAAAAGTCCTATCCCCATATCGCCATATATTTGTAGATTGGATAAGGCCACGAATGCCTTGAATGCCATTGGCAAACTAAGTTACAACTTATAGATCTTTAGCGAGAATTTAGCATTTTAACTGAGTCCATTGTACAAAGCCTTTTTCTGACCAAGTGAAACTAAAATTTGACACGGAACTATAATTGTAGTCATAAGGTTACTTTTCGACTTTCGATATAAGTTTTTACATAAGTACAGATGGATTGAATCACTTGACAGATTTGGTTCAAAATTTCATAATGATATACGTCTTCGATTCTAGAACTTTCAAGCAAGTTTTATTAATACTTTCTTGTTTACGAAGTATAGAGGAAATATTATAATTGTCAAAAAATTCGAACTTGAAAATTTGACGGACCAGACTTTCCACAGCCTGTAAAAACAAGATTTTGGAATTATGCCTTTTGTGAACATGATTTCTTCAAAACGCTCAGAGCTTGACATATAAAATTGCCATATAAACTGAAAACGAAATTTGTAAATTTTTATCAAATTTCTAACGAAATTCACTGTGACGAAATATGTTTGTCTGACTGTTGAAGTGCAAGTGAACTCGATAAGTAGAAAACGTAAAAACTAAATGGATAAATTTAGTACATAGGTTTATTATCCAAAATGTAGAGGCATTACAAATTTTGTGCCGAATCTATCAAGAAGTTGACTGATTTTCTGTCTTTTTTTTATATGCGTATAAATACAATAAATCTTAGTGAATTTAAATCATTGAAATTCAGTATGCTATCTTGTGATTGCAACTGTAGTTACTTGCCAAATTTTTGTGTCAATAAATCGGCAACAATACATTCAAAACATATTTTTACGACAGAATCAATAAAAGTGCTAGATTCACGCAAAATATCTTTATTTTGTTACTATCATTCACCAATGCCATGTAAAGTATGCTAAACTTTTATGCGGGGGTAGGAGTGGATTATAAAATTTATTGGAGAGTATGCGAGAAAGTCTCTGGGAGACCATTCTCATTAGTTATGTTTTTTAGTTGTCGAGTTCACTTGTAATTGAAAAACAGTCAACTAACTAGATCTTAATAGATTCCATTCAGAATCTGATAGAAATATAAAAATGTGGCCTTAAATTCATATACCAAATTTTAACTGTGTAGCTTAAAGAATCACTGAGTTATCATGATCAAACACAGACAGGCATAATGCCAAAAATATGTTTTTCGAACTCAGTGTTCTGAAACATGACAATTCGTCAAAATCTCAATTTAGAACGTTTTGACAATTCCAATACTTTTTCTGCACTTCGTATAGGGGAAAACAATAAATATGGAATAAAAATATTTTCAAACGGATTCCACTTCTTTTAAGACCGTTCTTGTACAAAAATATGCAAGAAAAACAGATTTGAACTCTCCCGTTAGTTCTGTTACTATTACAATTGAGCAGAAAGTATTTTTATCGGTATATATTTATTTTCCTTTTAAAATTATATTCTACACATAGGGAAAAATCTACCACGTAAAAAGGAACAATTCAAATGCTCTTTTACGAAGCATAATCCACCTTTAAAAGGGTAGTTTCAAATATATTTCGACATTGTTTTTTTTTTAATTCATACTATTATCGAAATCGTCAGAAGCTCTTACTGCAGCGTATAACTCAATAATATTCGGACTCATTTTTTATCATCAGGAAAGTTCGCTTCCTTATTCACGAATTGTGTTTTCTGGTGAAAGAAAGGAAATTATAGTTATGGCCTCTTGCTATTGGTCATAAACGAATAAACGAGATCGTAGAGATCGTTTTATAGCTATTTTTATGATGAGACGTGACTGGACAGCATCGTCATTTCTTGATAAGTGTAAGCAAGACAAAACAAAGGCAATATCAACATCTTCTTAAGAGTTTTTGCGTAGACTAGTGTAAGTGATGTCAGTAGAGTATTTCTTTCGTGGATCTTCCATCTCTTGTTTCTCAAAATTGCTTTCGCTTTTTGCAACTGAAATCGAATTTGAAATTCTGCTCAGAAGTTCAGTAGACAACTATCTTATTGCCCATTTTTATTTAATTCGACTCGTTTCATGTTCGTAAAGATGGGTCTTCGCAATAGATTTTTTTAAAGACTTATTTTCAGTTTTTTTCACTCATTGTAGCCTTTTATATTATACTAGCCGCCTTTGGCGACCACCCTTTCGTCAATCTTAATGCTCTTTAAAATTTTAATAATTAAATATTTTATGTAATTCCTACTTTAATAGTTTCTTCATCAAAATATTTTAAAACTTCGAATTTTGATAGTCCTATAATTCACTCATAATATTATAAAGACTTTCAGTCATAACGTAATATGTATCTCTCTAATTTTCTTTTAGCTCCCGTAGAATTTATGCTTTAAATTAAAGTGGAAATGATTAATCTGCAATTAATATTATACTATTTTTTACTGAAACAAAGCATTTTTTTTATAATATGATTACTAAAAACAGAGACACTGAGTATTTAAACTTTATGGACACTAAAGAATATCTTTTTTAATTTATATAATATCTCAAGATTTTGTCAACAAATTTTCTCAGATGATCAGATCGATTAATTAACAATATTTAATTTTAAATATAAATATTTAATAATAAACAGAATCGTTTGAAATAATAGGTCAAAAAACTGGTTAAAAAAACTACTTTATTACTATGTTAAAAAACGATGTATTTAAAACTATAAACATATCAAAAATATATAACTAACATAAATACAATTTTATTACAAAAGCTTACAACTAACCTAAAAATAATTTAAATCCAGTCCGTATCCGTTGAAAATAGTTGTCATCAATCAGAACACAATGCGCATGCGTGAATTTTCAACGCCAGTTATGGTAACGCAAATGCGTGAATTTTTCTACGCCAGTTGGAGTTAAGCTATGCAGATTAGAAACTTTTAATTTCGTTTATTCTGTTTTATTTTAATTCAAAAGTACTTCAGAATGAATCTGAAAAATTGATTAATCAACAATGTTTAATTTTAAATGCCTCAAACATTAAGAAAACGAACAGAATCGTTTGAAATAATCGGCCGAAAAATGTTAAGCCTATCCTCATTAGCGTGGAAAAAAAACTGAAGCCGTACTCATTTGTTGGTGGGGAGATGTTTTTGGCTGGAAAGTTAGTTTTTAATTAATAATTAAAATTCTAATTAAAGATAAAAAAAAGGGATTTATTTGCACATTCCCAACCTCCAGGGCATACATGTGCCAAATTTGGTAGCTGTAGGTCAAACGGTCTGCCCCCCCCACAGTTTTATTATAAGTATAGATTAATATTTTCTGAACTTGATTATTACTCAATTGGCTAGTTGGCTAGCTGAATAAAAGTCATCTATTGGCTTCATTCAATTGGTATCCGGTATCAGATGACCAAAAAAGTTCCATAGTTTTTGTGAAATTACTAAGTTTAATAATGTTACACGCAATGCAGACTCAACTTATACAAGGAGAAGCGGAAAGATTATTTCTTAACACTATAAAAACTTACTTGAAGATGAGTACTCTAAACTCCATAATTCGTGCTTCTATATTATATGAGTTTAACATGAAAGCAAATGCTATGTAAACGGCTAAAAAAATATTCCAGACTTTCAAAGGAGGTTCTGTCAGCACTCGCATCACCCAAATATGGTTTAGAAAATTTTCGTCCGGTAATGAGTCGCTTAAAGATGCGATACGTGAAGAGTGGCCGGATGTCATTAATGACAATGAACTACAAACTGTAATAGACGAAAATTTCACTCAAACTTGTCAGATGTTAGCACAAAGGTGACTCTTGTATTGCAATCCCAAAAGATCGCATCATTGGGTTGGTTGGTTGGTAAATTCAGGTTTAATGGCACAAGAGACAAAGGTAGGCTATATTGCGCCAATCATATGGTTTGAGATGATATCACGTGAGAAGTTTAAAAATACATTAAAGACCAGGTCAGTAAAACAGCAACAATCAAAACATGACAGATTAGTTAGGTAAAACAAGTTTATAATCGAAGAACATCTATATAAAATGATCAATAGCTTTTAAAAAGTTAAAAATATACTGAGGGGGAGGTCGATCCCCTAATTCTCGTATGTTAAGTGAAGTTGAGTTAAAATATTTCATGCAATGAGAACACATCATTGGGTTTCACCACTGATGCTGTACCACAGATCAGACCATATCTATCAGACCACATACGAATCCATATAACCATACGATAGACCAATATTCATCAGCAGAAGGTTTTATTGTGTATATGGTGGACTGTAAATGGAATTGTTCACTATGAACTTTTAACATCTGGCCAGGTCAGACTATTATTGCTAACGTCTACAGTGACTAATTCTGTCGAGTACTTCAATTACTTTAACCCTTTAAAGGGGAATTTTTTTCTAGTCATATTATGTTAAATATTTTTAGGCTTGAAATTAGAATAAGAAAAGGGATTCATTTAGCTTATTAGATAAATTTAATTTGATTAATTAATTCATTTGTTTAATTAATAATTAAGTAACAAATCAAGACACATAATTTTGTCTGAGATAAAGAACTGAAGCATCTAAGTTTCTGACTTACTCAAAAAATTTGTCAGAACTTATGCCAACCTACATAATTTCATACAAAGATTGATAAATTTGGTGGGAAGCATACTCCCCACGGCCCTAGAAAGGGTTAAAAAAATAGACAGCTTTAGTGAAACGTAAATGCGTTCTTTTTCTATATTATGGTGCCGCGCGTGTGACCCCTAATGCAATTCAGGTCCTTGGATGGGAACCTTTTTTTCACCCTCCTTATTCTTCTGACATTAGCCCTTCTGATTACCATCTATTTTTAAGCCTAGACAATCACCTGAGAATTTGACCGTTCAGAAAGAGAGGCTATGGAAATGAAGTCAGAAAACTTTTTCTACTCTAAAGATCGTGACTTTTATAAAAATGGAATTTATAAGCTTGTTTCCTTTGGGAAAAAGTTATTGAATGTAAGGGTGATTATTTTGAGGAATAACCTTTCTTTGATGAATAACCTATACATTTTTATGTTTGTTTTCTTTCATCAAGAAACGGTTGAACTTTTTAGTTACCTGATATATAATTTTGGAAAAAGTTGGTTTCAACATTCTGAAATAGTTTTTATAATGAATTATAAATTAAAGACAAATAATAATTAAATTATCAAAATTTTTCTTTTTAATTCTTTGATAAAATTACGCTTCTGAAATGGTTGCTATAATTAAATTTTTATTTACTTACATTTGAGGTTCGATATCCTTAAATTTAATATTTAATGTAAAAAAATTTATCACGAAGAATGGATTACATGATGAATGATTATTATTGATTGAGAATAATTATAAAAAATTATTATTTTCTTAATTAATCCTAAAAAGATTATTTTTTAAATATGTGATAAATGCAAATGATTTCTTTTTTTACTTATATATTACTTTTTTATTATTACTTTTCTATTTTTTTACTCAAAGACATTGGTGTTCTGTCCTGTATATAGAATTCTTGAGAATAAATTCAATCATGAAATGAATCACTATTTATTTGAAATCTCAACAAAAAGTATGGTCAATTATAGAGGTTACTGTTGTCTTGTGATGAAGTGTCGGTTTTGGGGCTGGAGTATTTTAAACTGAAAGCTCAATTCCATCAGAGAACTGTCCAGCATGCAAGCTTGCCTACGTTCAAATTCCTGAGGCCAAATGTCATTCTCCACTGGTGAGGCGCAAAACTTGGATGAGGTGGGGTGGGGGTGTTACACACAGCCTCTAATACTAAATTTCAAGGTTCCTTCCAACATAGTTCTTATGCTATTTTAAGATGGGACGTAAATGAAATTAAAATGATATATGCGATAAATAATATGAAATAAACGAAAAGACATTTCTACGATGATTTATTTTTGATGGGTTGGTTACATGCAGTTTAATATTTTATTTTCATTTGATTGATATTGAACAAATTTATAATACTAATGTGTCGAAATGATTATACTAATGTGTCGAAATAATTATACTAATGTGTCGTAATTATTTTCGTGATTGCTAAATTAAGTCTAAAATTATTTAATTTAATTTGAAAATTGCGCATATTAATACTCCGTTTTCAGTAGGTTTTGTCAACAATTACTTTTGGTATTTTTCTTTTATTCATGAATTAAATGGGTCTCTTTAACCTCAACCGAGAATGCCATATAGAACTCCTTGAACCGGGCATTCGAGGCTCATTTAGGAACACGAAAATCCGGATAAGCAGATAATCCGCTTGGGCTCAATTTCCAATTAGTCTAGATTATCCATGCTATATAATATTAATCGAGTATATGTCTAATGCTTAATCTCAGTTTATATTATAGCATTTAACTGCTTATTCTTTCTAATACCTTTAAATTATGGATTAAATAAAATGTAACAACATATTAATATAATCCTATGTACGATGATGATTTTCTTTCTCTTAAATGTAATGTATTTTCATGAAATTTTCAACCCAGACATACAAAAAGGTTAATATTCAATTTATTAATATAGTTTTATGTTTATTCATTCATGAGGGCATCAGCAATAATACTCTTTTTTTTCCTTCACTTACTTTGCGAGATGTTTTTAAATTCTGTATAAATGTATGGTTTAGATAAAAAATATTAATTTTTGCAGAAGCAAACAGATAATAAATATATTCATTTTAATTACATTTTTATTTTGTTTGAAGATGCCAATAGGAAAAAGAATAGACAAAAGTTTTTATAATAGACACAAAATGCATTAAAAATTAAATAATTAAAAATAATAAATATAAAAAGATTTTAAAATGCATGATTTAAAAACTTAAATTACTTTTATTAACGGCTTAAAAAGTAGAAAATAAATTTTTAATCAAAAAAATTAGGTGGTCAAATCCAAAAATCAAGGAAGCTCGGGGTAACGAACATTATACAATAAGCCACAGTAAATATTATCAGATAAGAAATCACAAACATTAAATATTTTATTTATGCTATAATTGTTATTTAAATTGAAACATATTTGAAGAATTTTTATCAGCAATTTACTTTGATTTTCTAATTTTTAATTTAATAATGAAATGAAGTTTTAAAACTTTTTAATTTTTATTGTTTAAAATGTTGACAGGATTTTTCTGATTTTTTTTACAATTTATTTTTAAAGAAAAATTTCACTTTTAATTCTATTTCATAAACTTACAGTTTTATCTGAAGGATTTTTTTGCTTTACAAAATTATAGATATTTTTTTTAAAAAAAGGATAAAACAGATATTAATTATTCATTGATTTTATTCAGATAGCTTAAAGATTAAACATTTCTTTTATTTTCAAAGCATTAAATTAGTGTCGACAATTTTCCGGTAATCTGCTTCATAATTTCTAAAATTGTGACATAAAAAGTTATCATATAGCAAAAAATTTCAATATATATATTGTCACGTAGATATTCTAGTGTTGGACTCAATGACGCACACAAGAGGTAGAGCTAAACCAATTTATTAACTGAACTCAGAACTGAGAATACAGTAACTCACAAATCTTCTGCTTTTATATAAGCAGAGAAAGTTCCAGAATACTCTTCTGGAGACAGTAAGAAAAGTCCAGAACACTTGTCTGGTAAACTAAAGAAATGTCCAGTATCTTCTGGAACATGAAATAAAGGAAAACATAAAATCAAGGAATTAAGTATTTACATAGACCATTAATCTCAGTGTCTCTAGCGGGATTCGAACCCAGGTCTCTTGATCACAAGACCAGTGCCATGACCATTCGGCCATGGAGATTCTACAGTCTGTCTTCAATGCGGCAATATATATATAATATTATTGCGCGTAATAGCTCAGATTGCGAATTGCTGATGTAGCTGATGCAGAGATATAACTTGTCTTCGGCGATTGGTCTTAAGAGCAGCATTACCGTCATTATTGTATCTACCAAGGAGGCGAGATCCTGCTTAACTATTCCGGAAAAATTCTCCTATCCATATCTAAGTAGGAAGAAACTGGTATATAACTGGTATACTGGTACAGAAATACACTGGTATATATAATTTGTATTTATTAATGCATAAAATGACAAAATAAATTAAAAAAACTTTTATAATCAACATTAGGTAATATTTCATCATGCATTCAAATTATATTAAGAAACATTTAATTAATGTCGTATAGAATATTTGTATAGATTTGTTTGAAAGTTTCAAATGTGATGAATATATTTAATATAACGCGATAATGTAAGAGGAAAATATGTTGTCATGTCCTGAAAATCTTCCAGGAAAAAAATCTATTCGCATATATTATTGTTAAGGCAAAATTTTTACTGAGATGCTATTTAAATGCCTGCGGATCAATTCGTCCAAAAGAAGAAACTTTACCATATTTTTATCCTTATGCTTCGCTCAATAACTACTATTTAGAATATCTTGGCTAAATATTCTAGATAAAATATGTTAAACGATTTTGAATTTAAGCAGGTTTTTGTTTGAATAACATCTCTTCCAATAATATCAGGTGTTTTTGTGTTCGACCAATAAACTCCGAAGGTTGTTCGTGAACTCAAGAAGAATGAAAATTGTAATGGAAAATGGTATCGCAAGTCACGTTGTATATGCAATATCAAGGCGATTACAAGTATATACTTCGTGAGAAAAATGTATACAGGGATACTATAATGCATGATACACTTGCCACCTTTTTACTCGGCTGTCACAATTGGCAAGATTTCGGGATTCTCATGAAAAGCGAGATAGGTTACTCTATTCAGACATTCGATCAGCGAACGTCTGAATAACAAAGAGATAATCATTGAGTATTCCCTCTCACTAAACCTGTATTGAGATTTTCAATATACATTGCCATGTGAATTATCTATTGTCCACATGTGTGCATTATGCGTGCTGATAATGCCTTCTGTACTCCGAATCTTCATGCGCTTTTCTCGATTCTTATCATTTCGGTGGGCTTGCGACACGATTTTCCATTGCAATTTTCCTTTTTCTTGATATCTAACAATAACCCTCTGAGTTTGTCTGTCCAGTATAATGTATTGCAGTGTATGAAAATATGTACTTAGCTATCAATCCAAAGGACAGACGGTTGACCTATATCTACCAAATATAGTAGGTATATACTTTAAAAGGTTAATATGCTATTTGTGGCGATTTTAAAATAAGTTTATTTAGAATTTTAATTAAATAAAAATTAATCGATAGTATGAAGTTTTCCGAAGTAGCTTCAAGAATACTATTTCACATCATTTTGAAATTAGAGAAATGTCTTTTTAATTATATTAATTTAAATATATGCAATTTATTTTTGAATATTAGCAATTTCTTAAAAATATTTTTTGTTTAATTTTCAACAATAAATTTCATTGTTGCAATGAAAGTCAATTTTTTTTATTGTTTCATCAAATGTTTAATTGAATGCTACTAAAGGAAGATTTTGTTTAGTATTTTTTGATATGGCAATTAATATGAGAAATCAGAAAAAAAAATACATTACTACAGAGGAAAATAAAATTTGAAGAAGATTATTTAGACATAAAAATGTTTAATAGCACCAAGACGTCATGGGACTTGACACCATTAGTAATATCATTGCACACGATAAACAAATGCTTAAAAATACTTTTTTGAGGAAATCATAAGCGTCAACTTTAGTTAAAACTGATATTGAATTGAAATTAAATACAACTGATATTCACAGCGTAACATCTAATAGAAAAGAGGCAACTAATGGTATAATATATGAAAAACCACTGTATAAAAATAACGTTTCTAATACTAAAAGTAAATTTACTAAATTATTCATTCATTATACTGAAATCATATTTTGAACTTTATTTATAAACTATTGGCATTTTATATGTTATAGAAAAATATGACACAATCGGCATCTGTATAAGTAGCGCGATTCTGAACAAAAGTGCTTTATTCATACCTCATTTCTGTTTAATTAAACTAGTTTGCATAGTGCTCTCTACAGGATTCAGAAAATGCAGATAAGCATTAGCTTCGTTCAGTAAGATTCTGACATGATCCATTCATAAGCAAATTTCGTAAACTTGTATTCGCTGAATGGTTCTCTCTAAGTCGAGAAATTTTGTGGAGTCGACTAAATGTAGAATGCAGGATATTAAATAGCGTTCATTTGATGTCTGTCTTGAAAAGGATATCGAATTTCTGGGAAGAATGAGTTTTGATGCTAATATATTTCTACTGAATAAATTGACATACCTAATATTCCTCGCTTATTTAGGAGTAAAGGAGTTAAACATGAATATTATGTCGCAGAGATTTGAACATAATTTAAGTATTATGCAGGTATAATTTACTCAAATTCCTGATCTTTATTTATTGTATAACCATTTTACCTTCTCATTTTGGAAATATTCATAAACAGAGTGTTGTAGAGGTCAAAAAAATTAACATCCCGATTTCGATAAAATTCCAGACTTTAACCATTTAAAGGGCCATTTTTTTAAGTCATATTATGTTAAAAAATTTTTAGGCTTGAAATTAGAATAAGGAAAGGGATTCATTTTGCTTATTAGATAAATTTAATTTGATTAATTAATTAATTTAGTTAATTAATAATTAAGTAATAAATCAAGATACATCATTTTGTATGAGATAAATAACTGAAGCATTTAAGTTTCTGTCTTTCTAAAAAAATTTGTCAGAACTTATGCCAACCTACATAATTTCATACAAAGACTGATAAATTTGGTGGGAAGCATACTTCCCACGACTTTAGAGAGGGTTAAAGTTTCCTTAGACTTAGATTAAAAAAAAGTTTTGGCATTATGTTTGCATGTCTGTCAGCCTATATGAGCATGATAACTCAAAAGAATAACTAACAAAATGAATGAAATTCGACTTTTAAATCTATATAAAAAGCTGGACCAAATCTATCAAGCAGAAAAGTTATTTTTCCATAATGATTGTTTAGATCTCTTCTTTAAATTATGAAATTATCTCTCTGTGAACTATGCTTAAAAAGATATGCATCTCGACATTTTTATTGAATGAAAATATTACGCATATAATTAATTGTTGCGTTTATTTATTAGTTCCATAATAGTATGATTGCTGAAATATTAAATTCATTAATTTGCTTGCTAGACAGAGTAGATATATTACAAATTTATTTAATAAAACTACAAATTAATGGGAAAATAATATGTTAACTATTCAATAATACGCACGAAATTTAAAATTTTTGAAATTTAAATTTGGAGTAAATGCATGTATATAACTTATTTTTTAGGATAAAGGTTTCCATTTACATAGGACAAGACAATTTTTTTTTTAATATTTCTCTCAATACTGAAATGTCTCAAACGCTCTTTCTATTATGCTACGGTGGGTGCCGGAGAAACGAAATGAATGAAATTATGTATATATTTTGTTATTGCCTTTATTTATAAGCTCCATAATATGATTATTGAAATATTAAAATTATTTATTTGCTAGTAGTAGTCTAAAGTAGATATAATTACATATGAATTGAATAAAATTGGAAATTCATGGAGAAATAGTACGTTGCCTATTCGATAACACAGCACGAAATGTATAATTCTCTGAAATTTAAGTTGTAGTAAATGTATGTATATAACGTATTTTTTAGGATAAAAGTTTACGTTTAAGGTGGAAAAAATTGTAAGATCAAAACATAATAATAATATATCCTCTATGGAAAGACAATTTTTGTTATTTCTTTTTAACTCCATCAATACTAAAAAGTCTTAAACGCTCGTTCTACTAAACTACTGCGGGTGTCTGAGACGACTGACTATCATTGCGAAATTGCTTTCACTTTCATTAAATGTGCTTTTCTTGTTAGTGACGCTATACCGAATGGGTTTGGGGAATTGAATGGTTCTGAGAATTGTCGAATGATGTTCGAGCGTAATATTGTTTAACAGCTATCAGGAAAGCAGGGTTATCTTATAAGAATGCGGGTAGTCATTGGGGATTTGATGGGGTAGGGAATATTTCGATCTTTGAAAGAGAAACCCTGACGTTAAAATAATGTTCCTTTTAGTGATATCAATTGAGAATGTTTGCTTTCATAACATGCTTAAACTCATCGAAGAATGTACTTTATAAATGACATTTTCAAAAGTGAATGCGGGAGTATTTTTTCCTTTTGATTGGATCAGAACAAATGAATATCGATCTAATCGAAAATTGTTTGTTTAATTTCATTTCTTCTGAGTTACTTTTATGCCACGAATTCGGTAAAGTATAATTTCGAATAATGTTTTAAAAAGATGAACAGTTCTTCTCAAATTTTCTTTTAGATTTATCACCATCAATAGTTTTATAATTTAAGAGATTTAACGTTTTCCGTCTAATGATTGGTTAATGTTTTATGACTTCTAGTCTCAGCGTGTAAGTAGTACAATTTATTATAACTTTTTTCGCAGTAAATGGTATCTGAGTTGCATTTATCGTTTAAATAAAAAAAGATTAATTATACTAAAATCATCGGAAGTTGGTAGATAAAATTAATTCTAAGTAAACAGGTCTATGGGAAATTTAATTAAAAAGAAATATAAATTCTAAAAAATAATAAAGGAAAAAGGTAAAGAAAAATAAAACATTAACAACTACTGCAAAAATAAGACTTTGAAAGAAAAATAGAATATCAATAAGCATTAAAAGAATTTTTTTTAAAGATGACAAAGAAAAATTTAAGAAAGCGAAATAAATGAGACCAAGTTAGTAAAAGTAATTAGTTAGTAATTGAGTTCCAATTTCAGTTCAAATAATAGGTTCAAATCAATTCAGCTTGTCAATTCCTAACTCTTCCAAAATGAATGGTAACCCTCATTTATTACAAAAAGCAAATCTGTAGTACCAACTAATGCATTTCAATCTCTACTAATAATAAAGGTGAATTTGTGTGTGTCTGTGTATGTAATGGCATTCTACAGTCAGGAAAATTCGACCTAGAACTATCACGTTTAGCGTACATATTCTTAGAAAAGTGGAAATGAGCATCTAGAAACGAATTTTTCGAGATTTTAGATAAGTAAGAATTAAATTTTGTGCTTTTCCTAATAACTTTCTAAAATATTCCTCCTCAAAAGCGATTTTTACATTATCTTAAAGATTAAATAATTATCTCTTCAATTTAGTTGTTGTAAAATTCTTTAGTCAAGATTTAATTTTTAAACATATTTTTCAATATCTTTACGACAACATTTTCATTGTTCGTATTAATATTTTATCCTAGTATTTTCTTTCATTGTTGGCGATCAAGCTATAAAGATGCGACTTGTTTTATGATATTGAATAAATTTGTATAAAGCATGCTTTATTTAAACTTTCTGAACACTCAAACAGTTAAAACTAACGTTTAATTTAAGAAGTAAGCAATTATGGATTTTCTTTAGAAATTCGTGTATTTTTTAAATGCTTTTAAGTTATTGCTCTTTGAGCTTGAAATTCTGCTTTCGCATTATTGAAATTCTGACAAACCAATTTGTTGTCAGATCATTATTGACCAATATGACATAAACAATTTATATTACAGAGTGACATTACAATAAAAAGAAAAAATCGAACTTCTCAAAACCAGTTTTGTTATATAACGAAAAATATGCAATATGAAAATAATTAAAGATTCAATAGAAAAACAATGACAATAAAAATGTCAGTGCACAAAAATAACAAAACACAATTTACTGCAGAAGACATAAATATAAATCTTCATATACAAAACTCAATAAATAAACTGAAACCTCACAAATCATGACTGCAATTCTATATAATGCAATATATAAACAATATCAACAAATATAAAATCGCAAAAAAGATGACATAATAATTTAAATAAATCAAAATAGGCTATAAAATAATACAAATAAAGAAAGCACTAAATTACAAACAAAAGCGGAAAAACAAATTGAAAACAGTTAGATTATTATTGTCTACACTAGTAGAGGGATAAAATTAAAAGTCGTATTCATGTTGAAATCATTATATGATTTTCCAGCTTGCTACTGGTTTTTAACATTTTAACAGTGATTTGGCATAATGAAAGCCATCGTCGCTTTTGTACATTAATAGTAAATCATAGTTACCGTTTTGAAATATTTGCTATATAATATATTTATTTTATGACAAGTATAAAACAAATGCTTTCACTAAATTTGTAATGAATTTTTGTGTGTTTAAAATTGCATTTAGTTTTGAATTGGATTGACATAAAATTCTGTAAGTAATCAGAAAATTCATATGGTACTCCCCTTTTATAGTATTTTGATGAATAGATTGTAATATACAAATGGAACTGTTTTTGTTAAAAACAACTGTTTAGGACAAAAATCAATATTGGGAAGCAGAATTTTTAAATGTTCTTTTAATCATAGATAACTAAAAAGTTTCTATAGATCAGTTCAAAATATTTTAAAGAGCTGAATCCTTTTAGTTTGGTCGCTAAATATGTAATGTTCGACTCTGAAATTTAAAAAAAGTAAATTAAGCTACGAAAAATGTTGAATTAAATATCTAATATTTTGAGGTTTGTTTAGATTAAGCCCGATAATGATTCGTATTTCTATTCAACCTAATGACATGCCCATTCTAATAGTTATTAAGTTCATGGCAAAGAAATTGTTTAATCTTACACGATTTGAGAGACAAAATTTCAAATCTAAAACGGTTCTAGATGTATCAAACAAGGTAAACTTTTTTATTTAGGATAAACAGTTAAATGTACGCAACTAAGGTGAAGGTATTTAGAAGATAGTAGAATGAATTAATAGGATCCAAGAGAAATTGAGGATAATCAGTATATTAAGCAGAACATACGTAAAATAAAGAATTAAATACTTAACATTTCAAGATTATCTAGCTTCAGCTTGGTAATGATTAGTAATTCTGTTCAAATTAATGGGGTAACCATTTAAATAACCAATAAGGTCATGACGAAGAAATTGCTTAATCTTACCCGATCTGAGAGATGACATTCCAAGTCGAAAACGATTCCAGATGTATCAAATAAGATTAGTTTCGTTATTTAGGATACACAGTTAAATTCCGATATTAAAATGATGGCAGTTAGAAGATAATAGAATGAATTAATATTATCCAAGAGAAATTGAAGATAATTAGTGTAGTTAGAATGAGAAACAATAACAGTGTTTCTGAAGAGGGATCTAATTGACTTGCCTTGTTTAGAACTCACTGAATTTGGTATATGAAATTTGAAAACATTATGCAAAATCACAATTCTCAGAAATATGATCTTATTTATAATAACAATATTTCTCAAAACACTTAATGATATTCTTTGGAATACAATACATTTATTAGAAGATATGTCAAATAATATGATATGGGTTATTAAGGAATGTTGCGAGATATGCGTTTGGAATGGCTCTCCCCTTCATTTTGTAATATTTTGCTCATTTCGTTGATTAAGATAAAAGGCAATATTATATTACGGAAAATCTATTGGTTCTTAGAAATGAGTATGCTAAATTCTAATGTATGATTTTCCTGGATTGATTTCAAGTGGTTTTATGTGTAAATCGACCAGTATTTGTCAGTGGTAATTCTTGAAATTTCCCCCTTACATAGAAAATTTCATTATTATTAACTTGATTATGGAAAAATACACCTTAAAACTAAACTGCGAATAATAGATATATTTATAAGAATGAATCTGAAAGGCACTGCTGTATATGATTTTTTGGATTAGTTTCAGGTAATTTTCAGGGAAAATTGATCCATAATCGTTTTAGATAATACCTGGAATTGGTTTGCTGCCCTTCGAAAAGGAATTCTTATTACCTAGACTACAAAAGAGAATAGCTTAAAATAATACTTCTGGAAATGGATATGATTAAAAAAATAAATCTAGAAAAATTCTAGTAGGTTTTAGGTAGTTTATGGGCAAGTGACTACTCTGAAAAGTCGATTTTTTCGAAATTATAGATATCTAAACTTAATGTTTGAAAAGGTTTCTTTATAAAACTATTAAAATTTTGTTTCTATTCTATTTTTTGGGAAGTTACACTGACTTTTATATTTGTATGTAAATACATTTTAATGCTATTTGACATCTTTAGATGCTGTTTTCTCCAATTCTAACCTTTGATAGAATTTTCTTACGAAAAACCTTGTAAATTAAAATATAATGCAAGCCTTTTGCTCAAATTTGGTATAATAATTTCTCAGTATATTCTGCAGTTCCTGACTTAGAGACTAAGTAATCTATTTATTTAGGAATATTTTGTAGTTATTTTAGTGTTTCACAATGTGAAAAAATTGATATTTTTTTATTTATCATTCGAAACACAATATTTGAAGAATGGATAAAAATACAGCTTATTTTTTAGTTAAAGAACTAGAAAATATATTTCTTAAGCTGTGTGCAACTTTTTAAACAAATTATTTGATAAATTACGATTTTATACATTAGTTTTTAAAGTAGTTTTAAATGAAACTAGAAGATGCTTGCTTTATACCTCATTTGATCCAAAAAACAGCTTCCTCTCCTCCCCACAATTTTTGAAAAACATTTTCAACCTAACTGTTTTTTGTTTTTGTTTTCATAGATGTTTTAATTTTTTTTATAGGTAGATATTCAAAAATATAACTAGTTTCGAACATTTTTCAAAAAATTCATATCAAAATCCACCAGCACGTCATTTTACTTAAAACTACCTGTTTAATAGTAGTCATCCCGTCTCTGCAAATTTTCCGCTATCTTCCCTCCCTTTAAAGAGCATTACTTATTATGACTACATCAACTTAAAAGTATGCTTTGACAGTTTAAAAGTATGTTGCCCGAAATTTTCATAGAAATTAGTTTGAGAAACAATAAAGTATGACTTTATGGATTGGTTGCAGGTATTTTCAGCGAAATTCGTTCAGAGCTCGCTCCGGTAATTCTGGGATTGTTTTAACCTCCTTTTTTTCTCTCTCGTATACGAGTATAGTGAAAGAATAGTCATCATCGAGAAATTCGAAGATTATTTTGACGAATCTCCATGTTTCAGACCTCCCTGAATAAAAAAAAACATTTTTGGAACATTTTCGTCAGTCTGTCTCTTTGTCTGTGGCGAAGACGACCTAAAGTTTTGAAGCCAGACTGTTGAAATGTAGTATACGGTCTTTACGCCAAATTCATAGATTTCTATCAAATTTTGAGTGCAATCTATTCACAGAAAGTCCATCTGTCCGAATATAAGTTAACAAATAATTACAAAACCAAGAGAGCTAGGCAGATAAAATTCGATGAATAGATTCAATATCTATAGTGTAGACACCTGTCAAATCCAACTACAATCCAACTACGGGTTGACTGCATTTTCTGTCGGTCTCTACTTTCAGAAACAAGTAAACCAGTTAATTTATAAGAGCAATGACTTAAATATATCAAATTTGGTATGGGATTTTATAACGACAAATGTAGTTTTGTGTAAAATTTTTGTGTCAGTCTTTTGAGAAAAATGTGTCTAAAACATAAATTTGATTTTGGAATACTATTAACTCTGATAGGGATTAATCGCCAACTAATTAGCCAAGGATGACACGATAGATTCAGTAAAAATGCTAAATTCACGCCAAAGAATATTTCGTAACTATTGTATGCTAATGCCATACAAGGCGTTCTCTGGCAAGACAAGTTTATTAGAGAGTATGCGAGAAAGTATTGGGAGATCACTCCCGCTGGTTAATACATAATTATTACCTTTACTGCAGTGAAAACTTCAAATGATACATCGGGAAGTGTACATGTTAACAGAAATATACATGAGAAAAACTAAAATACATGGTTTTATATGTAATTTCAGGTAGTTTTAAACGATCATCATTCCTCTTCGATAATTTCTGGGATTGCTTTAGTATATTTCTGAATACTTTGACTAAAGTTAAAGAACAACTTAATATTACGCAGCGGAAAATGCTTAAAATATATTAGAAAATACTGAAGTATTTGAATTTTTAAATGAAGTAGAATGTTTCTTCTTGAAGCGTTTGAGACATAAAAATATATGACCAATCTCAAGAAATTTTAAATAAAAGTAATTCAATATCTACCTTTGATGACATTTGATGAAATAATTGAGAAGAATAAGTGCTTTAACATATCAATATAAATTATTTTGTAGGCATATAAAATATTCGATAAATAATATAAATCGGGTAACTTTTCTTTTTTCCCCAGGATCGTCCTGTTGAATTTTATGCTAAGGATTTTCAACTTAAAAACCTGGAATAAAATTCTTTCAAGTATCTCAGTAATGTCATAAAAAGAGTTGTGAAATGAATCAGCTTTTTTAGTAAGGAATAGATGAAACACCGCAGCAAAGACTTACCATATAACTCCCCTTATATTAACAGGAGGGTTGTGTAACTTCTGGAAAGTTTTAACAACTTTCGATGTTAGAGGGTGCAATAAAGTTCCAAAAGTAAATTTGCCAAGTAAAAGAAAGCATTTTTTTATTTAGTAAAGTTTGAAGTCCTAGTTTTATCAGAGATTAGAAATTTCATTTTATACAGTCGAAGGCACATAAAAAGATTTTATTCGCTTACATAAAGATATGTCGTCAGATAACTTTGACATGAAGGAGTTCTGCTTACTATTCAGGTAATTAAAAGTCTGATTAAAAAATCGCTGAGAATTCAATTACTGTTTTGATTTTTTGTAGTTCCAAATTCAGAAGGGATAATTTTTCCTTATTTTAAACAAGGTCTGATTTCTTGTCGGGATTTCAGTTTAATTGAATTACACTTTCAATTGAATCTTCCGTTCACTTCGCAGATAATTAGTCATCTCGAAAAGAAATTGCAAAGCACTCGCATGTTATTTACATGAATGTCGATTGAAATTCGATAAAAATTGATATCAGTGACAACAATTAAGCCGAAATTTCTTATTTGGTTTCGGTACAATAAATAATGATTTCAATATATTTAGGGAGGCCCACATTTGGAGCACTGAATTTCTGTAAATTCTTATATTTTCTGATTTACTAGTATTTAGAGATTTTCATGAAAAAATGAAGCCACATATTTCTTTTAGCAAATTATTTGGCATGCTTTTTTTCCGTTTTAATAACTGCTCTAATTTCGTTTTGGCTGTGGATTCACAATTATCTAAACAAAAAAGAGTTCATTAGGATTAAATCAGGATAGTGTTTTAGAAACTCATTTCTACAAATAAGTTCCAAACAACACTCACCAGAACACAAATGGGAAAAAATGATCCACGCAAGACAATCCATTCGTAGAGAAAGTACAGAAGAAAACTGGAGTTAACCAGAGAGCAAAACAGAGTCCTGGTAAACAGCTCCTTTATAATAAGGTACAAAAGATTTGTAATATCATAAAATAGTATAATAGCATTTCAGAAAAACATAGTGATGTTCATAGCTACTATTGACTAAGCTACTACTGACTGTTCTGTTCTTTAGCCATCAGTTACGGTTAGGAATGACAGAGTTTCTGAGAAGTTGAAATTTCAATAAGGTTTTTCAGTTCCCTTTTCATATAATCTGTTCACTGTTACATTTAAAGTTTCAAGTTTTACATTGTTTGTTAATATATGGAATCGTATCCACTGCTTTCCTAATGGAACACTTATCATCTTCGCCAATAAAATTTGTCCTGATTAGTCGTACAGCACCATGGCCAATGAGAATTTGGTTAAAGTAAAAATTTTCTTAGATTTCTTAAATACTGATATTATTAAAGAAGTTTTTTGTCCATTTGATTTTTGTGGTTTCCCATCATCTATTTTGCCATGAATTCATATTTTCTTCTTGCCCCCGACTCCTATGTCATTTCTTTAACCACTAAAATACCACCACACTAATAATTAATGTATTAACTTAAGCTATTTTTATCTACTAAGCAATAAACAATTTCTTCTTCTTTAGATCCTGATACTATCAAAGAACCTTTTCGTCTATCTGACTTTTGTGACCATAATCTATTTTTCCATAAATTCATATTTTCATTTTAACTCCGATTTCTGTATCCTATCTATAACCACTGATAGAGCGTCGCACTAATAATTAATGTATTAACTGAAACTATTTTTTTATCTACTACACAATAAACCATTCCCTCTTCTTCTTTAGATTTCCCACTCCCACATTAATAATTCTTTCACACACTATTTTCACCAAAATATCGTATGAAAAATACGTTTTACATCAAGCGTTTTCTTTGAATAGAAATGCTGATAAATAATCCAAAACGATTTCATTAAAATACTTGCACTTGAAAAGATGACTTCCTTTTGATCGACAAAATAAACATGGAAGCTCCAAGAGTGTCTCATCAGTTTATTTCCCAAGTTAATTTATTGTTTAGATATATCCGATATGTAATTATCTAGGCTCTTTGAAGAGGAATATACATTTCCTTTTTTTCAGGCATGCGCATTAAGGGTATTTAATATTCGGATCTGTTCTTTCTGATTTGATGCTTAATACCTCGAACTTAGAAGCTTATTTCGTACTTCTATTATCTCCCCATTTCTTAAATTAGATTTGTGGAGCTTCAGAAGCCAAAATGAAGAAGGAATAGAATCTTTTTCATGGTAATTTAAGAGAAGAGACTATCAGAAAACTGTTTTCAGTTAAAAGCAATTGATATTCAAATTCTATTAGATTCATTCTTAGAGAAAATTGCGGTATGAATATTTTGTCTTTTAAAATAGGATCTTATATGCATAGAATTATATTAATGCTAGAAAAATGGAATTGGTTGTTTTACTTTTATTTCGAAGTAAATTATTAAAAATTATTAAAATGTATTTTTAATGTTATTTTTTATTTGTATTTGTAAGATTTATTAAAGTAAAGTATTTTGGTCAAGTCTGTGTTCATATTACTTGGAATAAATGGATTTTAAAAATGGAATTAGCTATTTTTTTTCGAAGTGAATTTTAGAAATTTATTAAAATGCATCTTTAATATGTTATTTTTTATTTTTATTTTGATTTATCAAAGTAACGTGTTTTGTTCTACTCTATTGATATTTCCTCGAATAAATGAATTTTTATACATTTCGATAGTTAATAATTAACTATTGATGGCAATAGAATTGAAGTTGAATGCATGAGATGCATATACTTTATAAATATCATCAACATGACAGATTAATATAATATGTCACTACATGGATGCAATATGATTAGGCTACAAATATGTAATTTATTCTTTCATATCTGTGTTATGTATATTTACAACACAAGAATATTAAATAAATAAATTTTAACCAACTTAAACAGACATTAAAAAATGTCTGTTTAAGTTGGTTGAAATCTTTGCCGTATTTACAGGGTATCTCAGATGACGGTTTATGTACTTCAAGGAAAGGTAGAGTACACTCAAACCGACTCGGAATTACACGTCAATACTAATCCGGAAGCATCTGCCTGATACAGTAGATGATATTGCAGAGGCCCAAATAATTTGGACTCCCTCATTCTGAAATTTCATTTTGAAAGTTGACGGAGTGATAATTGTGTGGCAGAATACACGAATTTGAACCAAGTGGATGGCCCAATGATACACTCGTTTTACATGTTATGTTCTTAGCATTATTGTGTTTAAGATTTTAAACACAATAACAATAATTAAGCTTCTAAACACAATTAACTAAACCAACTTAATGATTTTGTATTTAATTTGTTAAATTGTATCTTGTATCGTTTCCGAGATAGTAACATTGATTGTGTTATCTGCTTCCAGAAGATGGCACTGAAAATCAATCTTACAGTTGTTTTCATTGTCAATGGAGAGTGAGCCGCCTTAAAGAGCATTCTGTAAATAATAAATAAATAGTTTTTTAAATTTGGAATAAATGAATTAAATTTCACGGAATTGTAGTACACACAACATCAGTGTCGTAATATTGTCTTTTCTGTACTCGAATTTCTAAAAACCATATTCAACTTCAGAAAAATATTTTTATATTAATTGAAATTTAATTACTACTGTTTCAAGTTAACTTTCAAAATTTAGGGGCGATGAAGAGAATTAAGAGAATGCATAGTACAATGAATAGAGTGATGAAAGAATTCTAAAAGAGTATGAGTTGTAAAATATCAAATTTGAAATTTTAGAATATTTTGATAAATAAATCATTAAGATCAAGTTATATAAAATAATTAATTGAAAACTATTGACTATTAATCTTACCGAAATGGTTGTCGCCAAAGGAGGTTAGTTAGTAATAGATAAAAATATAACTCATTGGATAATATAGTTTAATTGCCGAACAGATAGTGCAATTCCTCTACTAAAGAATAGCTAGATTTGATCCACATGAAAAGTGAAACCCTACTATTTAATAAAATATAAATTGTAATTTTCAGTATATAAAGGTAAACTTCTATTGGTACAGCTTCTGAGATTGGTAAATAAGATTAGATAATAAAAATAGTAAATATTTACATTAATTTTAATTTTCAGTTCAGATTACATATAAGATTTTAAGACAATGCTATATATATGAAAAACAGTTGCCTTTTTTTTGTCACAGCAACTGATTTACGTACGGCCATAAATCCTTATCAAAATCCCTATTCTAAAATTATAAAACGCTCATTGAAATAATTTCTAACTATCAGTAGCTTTCATCTTATGAAGGATTATTACTAGTACTATCAAAATAACATTCTATGTTGTAGTTGCATTCGCAACCCCCTGCAGTTGTGCTTTAAAATAGTTCAAATGAAAACAAACTTTCTTGGAGGTCTTCTTTACAGGAGATCTCCGTCATTTAATGGAAATCGATTTAACCGATAGTTTAAAAGCAGGTGGAATCTTTTAAATATAAATGCAAACATGCTAATGATAAACCTGCAAGTAGTATTAAATAGATTTAAAATACAGTTCAGCCTAAATAAATAATATAAAATGATTTATTTCCTTTTGCAAACGATTTTGAAAGTTTTTATAAGTGAAAATAGAAACTCAATTTTCTTTTTATTCTTTTATACAGAATCATTTATTATATTCTAAAATATTCATATATTTTTTGACAGAAAAAGCGCCTATAAAAATTGTATAATTTGCTGTAAAATTTGAAGAATATTTAATAAAAGAACCTTTATAAAATTTCGGATTAGGGAATAAAAATTACATGATAATTAATTGGGTACTTTTATTAAAATTAAGCATAAATATAAGCTTCTTGCTTCACTAGGTACGAAAAAAAAAAAGTAGATTAATTTCACACCCTTGAGAATAATTTACGTGGAACATTTCATCCTTTAAAATGATTTTTTAAAAATAAAGCTCATAATTGAAAAGTTAATAAGTGAACAGAAATTAATAACCTTTTCTATTTTTGAAAATTTAAATTTTGATTTTGTGCTTTGGGATTTGAAAAAATGTGCTAATATTATTTTGCATGCTAGGAAATCGATTTCAAAAATTAATTTTTCTAGGTAATACAAATGAATTATTTTAGTTTGTAATTAACACTATCAAACACAATCGAAATTTAATTCTTAAATATAAATTTTTATGAAGAAAGATCCTATTTGTTTATATATATACTTACATGATAAAAATGTTGACTGTTAAAGCATATATTGTTGATTTTAACACATCTTTTACTCATACTTATGCCATTAAAGATTTATTTTACTTCTGATTAGATAATGCTTAAGAAATTTTATATTACAAATTATATAACAATCTCCCCCTTTTTTTATAGAATTTTATATCCCAAATAAATGCCGAACGCCATAATCCCTGCTATCACTTCATTGCACGCTATATTCTACCGTCTTTCTTTCATCTTTCTTCTTACACTGTATTCTATTATGTTGTGACGTCCTTTCAATTTTCCCTCCTAAGCTATTTTCTACCATGCTTGTGACGTCTTTTCAGTTTTCTTCCTAAGCCATATTGTGTCTATTTTGGCGTGTTTTTGTCTTTTCTTCCGTAAAATTTCGAGTTGATTTTGAATGGAAAGAAACACTGGACACTTGACGTATACCACCTGATCATGAATCAACTCCATGCACAGCTTTGGCAGTTTGTCTAGTGGCTTGCTAATATTACACTTTTATTAGAAGATATGCCATCTAGACGGGTTGATATCCTTTTAATATTATCTTAATTATGATTTTCACAAATTAATTAACGAAAGTAATCATAGAAAATCTCATGCACATTGATAGATCGCTTAAGAAATAAAAAAATAATAATGATAATATTTGCTGTATATCTTAGACCTAAATATTTAGAAATATCAAAAGTTTGGTTGCTTTGCAATGGAATCTTCCCTAACAATAATGTTTCTGAACACTTAAATCAAAACTAATCACTAAAATCGGATTGAAATATATAGTGATCCACAGCAAAAGTATTTAATGTAAAATGCAAAATAAAAATCTACTGAAAGATAAGATTTACAATAATTACCAATGAATCAGTGTAACATAAAATTATAAAAATTACAGACCTCAGCTCATTGGCCTTGGATGCAATTCAACATAAAAGATGCACACGTAATGTGAAGTTTATTATCCCATACCTAATTTTTATTCATGTTTAAATTTATTTACATACTGATAAATAAGCCAATTTAAATATATAAAAAAATCATTCTAAGATGTTTGAGGTGAAACAGAATTCGGTACCTGAGCAATTATTTAAATTAAAGGATATATTTTAAATCCGTCCAGCGTTAAAGATTTCACTGTTTTATTCAATTATAGATTCTACAACAGCTCTAAATAATTAAAACTTTCTCGTATATTCTCTAATAAGCTTGTCATGACAAAGAAAATCTTATATAGCATTGGCGTACGCTAGTTAAGAAATATTAACTTTTGCTATTAATTTAGTGTTTTTCTAAATTGATCGTGTCATAACTTGGCGAGTTAATTCCTGGCATACATTAATAGTAACAAAAATTTGTTTCGAATTTGTGTTTTAGACATGTTTTTCACAATCGACAAAATTCGATGTGCACAAAAATTTGATACAAAACTGTAATTTCCATACCAAATTTGATATATTTAAGTCATTGCGTTTTCGAATGATCGCGTTTACTTATTTCTGAAAGTACAGCCCGATAGGCAGTCAACCCCGTGTTATATTTGGCTCAAACTTTGTCAGGTGTCTACACTATAGATGTTAAATCTAAGTACTGAATTTTTAATTTAGTCCTCTTCGTTTATAATTACTGTTTTAATTTATATTCAAATAGCCGAACATACGAACTTCCTTCGAACAGTTTTATCCAAAATGTGATTGAAATTTGCAAACTTCAACAGTCTATTGGTTCGAGACCTGATTCCACCGAAGAAACGTCGTGTATGCGGGTCTGGTGCACGTTAAAAGTTTGGGCCAAACGTCCTCCCGCTGGTGTGGTGTGGTGTGGCTTGGAGAGGGGGGAGTGCCAGCTCAGATGTTGTCCTCGTTATCTGTAGTACGAGGTCCATCCCAAAATAGCCCTAGTGTTGCTTTAAAACGGGACGTTAATATATAACTAAACTCGACCATCTATTTGAAATAGTTTTTAAGTTATCTTTGTCACAGACAAGCGGACAGGACATTTTCTAAAAAAAATGGTTTTTTTTTTTAACTCAGAGAGGTCTAAAATGTGGAGATTCGTGAATATCTAAAGTTTGGAATTTTTTAAAGATTACTATATTTTCTCTATACTACGTATAGGAGAAAGTAAAAGCGCATTATATTACGCATTATTTATGTATTCAATTATTTTTGTAAATATAGATTTTAATTTAAATTGAACAAATAATATAGTTCATAACTATGAAACAGAAAAGCATGATTGTCATCATTTTTATTGTAGCATCACATTTTATGGCTGCCCCTCATATTCATCGTTAGTTTAGCGTAAAAAAATGGCAAAAGACTTTCAAAATGGTTACACCGTCTGATGTGGTACTTCTTCATTTATCTGGCTATGTTCAATATAAGGAGACATATCAGAAAATCTGTTCCCAGGTAACTTCAAAATCGGAATGTTAATAAACTAAAATGAACTCAGCCAACCAACGAAGCACTGAATTCCACCGAGGGCATCTCCCTCGGTAATCCAAGATTCCAGCTGAAGCATCTCTTCGAATTTGGTAACTCGGATTTTCAATAAGCTATTTATTTGTGGGAAAGATTCAGTTTACCTAACCATGTTACTCAGCAATCCAGATTTAAAATCCACATATTTATCGATATATCTCGTGACTCAAGGGGGCAACTGTTGTATTGATGTTTACTATCCTAATCGATATTGGCGACCGAACTATCATTAATCACACTACGTTCGGAAATTACACGCATTCCTTTCTTTTGAATTATTCAAGTAAATCTGGTCTCTAAGGTAAAACGCTTCTGGGATACGAGACTTGAGTTTCATGCTAGGAATTTAAGCGTTTTACATTTTATTTACATAATTTGGAAGTTAAAAGTATTATTAGCATAGGGTTAGTGAGAATTCATCCGGTATTAGAGATTATCATAGGAATTGTTTATAAATAATTAACATAAAATATTATTTTTCACAGAAATTTTTAAAAAATTCTGTAAAATATATATAAAGCTTATGCCTTGTTTGAGTTCATCTTAAGGTAGGTTAACTACGTTAAAAAGTCGATTTTTTTACGAAATTATAATTTTTTAATTTTAATATTCTTAATGTTTAAACAGGTTTCTTTGTATATTTCTAAGTATATTTTTTGGGAAGTATTATTGGAAGTTACTGATTTTTATATTTACATTTATATACGTTTTAATGCAATTGTATACAGGGTGTCCTGAAATAGACTGACGAAATGCATAACAGGAAAACGCCATCTATTGATAATTTTTTTTAACTGAAACTTAAAACAGTGTGTGTGTGTGGGGGGGGGGGAAATGACACACATATATTTGTTGCAAGAATTGTTTTTCTTTTAACCTTAACCGTTTTCATGTTATACATTTTTGAAAATCGTCAGTCTATTTCAGGACACCCTGTATCTTTAGATGCTATTTTCTCAAATTCTACTCTTTGATAGAATTTCCTGACAAGAAACCTCATACATTAAAATCTAATACACATTTTTTGTTTAAATTTGGTATAATAATTCTTTAATATGCTTTGCAGTTCCTTAGCTAGACTATAAATAAGCTACTCATTTAGAAAAATTTAATAGTTGCTTTAGTGTTTCACCATAAGAAAAAAGTTGAAAGCTTCTTGCTATTTATCAGTCGAACCCCAACATTGAAAGAATGGATACAGTTTATGTTTTAGTTCAGGAACTAGATAATATATTTCTTAAGCAATTTGCAAAATCTGCAGCAAATCATCTGACAAACCTCTAAACTAGAATAACTAGTCTAGTCTTTTAACTAGCTTTCTAGTTTAAAGACTTTTGCTTTATACTTGTTTTATTTTTCAACAAAAAAGACTCTATTTCGCCTTTTTAAAAAAACGTTTTGCCACTTAACTGGCATATTTTGGTTTCATAGATGTTTTTTTCAATTTTTTTTTAATTGAAAATTTCGAACAATATAACAATTTTCGAACGTTTTTCAAAACATTCATCCGGAACCTAGTCCCATACCTTAGTTACTAAATTAACAAATTTGCGGAATTAAATAAGAAAATAAGTCGATTAACCTGAATATCGGGAATAAATTGAATTGATAGAAATATTAAGAAATTAAGATTTTGTGAGATTACATTTTTCCCGCAGAGAATCATAGTAAAATTCAAGACTACAAAAACATTTCATTTGCCGTTTTCTCTTTAGCATGTTAAATAATTATAGATCAATAGTGTCGTGGTGTTATAAATATAACAAAAACCTCGTGACACGTGTAGTTCGTGACATAAAAATCAGTTTCAAAATAATAATCTTCTCGAGACTCATAGAATCTTTCAGCTAATATTATTATCCTTTATCATGGATTGCTATCTACTTCGCACTGTCGTGTCCAAGTGAAAATGGAACATTTGGGTTAGAGATTAATGGTCACGGTCACTTCTGTCCAGAATCAACAAAACAGAAAAACGATCGCGTGTGAAATATATATCAAGGGGTCGTCGGAAATTGTTGTCGTTCATGTGCGTTTAAATATGAATTTCCTAGAACTTCATGGATTTTTGAAACTCTCTATATTTTTCTTTGCTGTTTAATTTTTTTTAGTTACTTTGACGTCAAAACTACTTTCGTATTTTTAAAAAAGAATAAGTCACAAACATGATATTTTAGAATAAAAAAAACATTCTCAGCTTTTCATGATGAATAAAAATACTGCATTACTGTTATAGAATGCATAAATGTTTATGCATAATATTGAATTTTAATTTTGTTTTCTTTATGTTACTGATCTTCCAATTTGAAAATGGTAGTTTATTTGACAAATCTATACCTTTCATTTTTTAGGATTTAAATTCATCATTATTGAAATGATTAAAGATCTGTTCAACGAAACTATGGCGGGCGCCCGAGATGCCTAATTATGACTGCGAAATTTTCTCTTTCTTCTTTCTTTGTGATAATTGAATACCTATGGCATGGTCTTTGTTTGCTAAACATGCTCACCCAAATGGATTTGAAGCACAGGGAGGTTTTCTGACAATGAAACGATATCTGTGAATACATTTTCTTAATAACCACCAGTTAAGCTGTGTCCTCATCTGTAATCAACTACTTATGAGCTCGAGATACCATTGCGGTTTCCGGGGTACTTGAACTCAAATCTAGTATTCCAAGGTATTTGAACTCAGATCTAGTAGTCTGAGGTACTTGAACTCGAATGATCATAGGAATGAAAGGGCAAAACAGAAACAGTGAGCATATTCTCCCTTGAATATTTTTCGTATATTGCACAAAATATCAGTCTGGGTTTCATTTTATGGTATAGTGAAAAAAATAAATCGTTGACTTTCGAAGAAAAGAAAAGAAAATGTTATGACTTCGAATTCTGTTATCTGAGATATTGGAATTGCGGCTTTTTGACACTCCCATTCTAAAAGTTTTATACCGCAAATTCATTAGTCTTTACTTTTTGGCTATCTATGAAGATAGCTAATTTATTAGTTAAAGATTCATGGTGCAAAACGTTTTTCACCCCATGGCGTATGGTTGGAGTTAAATGAATATAATGAAATTATTAAAGTTATAAAAAGAATCGCACCGACTTAAACGAATGCAGAATTTTGCGAAAGAACTATGTAAAAATGAGCAGTGATAAAAATAATGCTAGTTTAATAAAAATAAAGAAACTTTAAAAAAAGTTTTAAAAATATTTGGAGGATGATTAGGCTACGAATGTTTGAGAATGCTACATCAAGAAATAGTAATTGGATATTTAGTAAAAAATTGGATTAGAAAAAAACAAAGCGACAGGCATATGTTTATGGGTGAAAGGTTTTGATCATAGATAAAAGGATTTTAAAACAATGACGTCATTTTAATGTGATATGCAAAATATAAAAAAAGATTTATTGAGCTTAAAAGATGCTTAAATGTTCACTGATTGATTCGATAGGTATAAAAAAAGTTAAAATACATTGCGTTTAACCTTTTAAATAATTACTCATTCGATTAGTGACGATTGTATGAATTTTCTAGTTGCTTATAAACTAACGGAATTAAATTTTTCAGTCGGTATAAAACCTTTCTTATTAAACTTGTTTTAGCATAATATGAATATAAGAAAAAATATAGATAGTAATTTAGTTTCGGCTCAAAATTTTACACAAATCTTTACACAATCTCGAAATAAAAATTGAATGAATGAATTCTTTTATTTATTTTACGAATGAATTCTAAATTTTAAAAGGGATAAAATCAAACAAATAAAAACTGAATTAAAATCTGTAATATTTTTATCAGACAAAATGACTGTGTTTTCAAGATTTTATTTAAAAAATCGAATGGATTTTGCTCTAATCTATTTGTAAACGCTTTCTCCCCTCTTATGTTATATATTAAATTTAAAACTCTAATAAACATTAAGACTGTTAGGGAACTTTGTTTCTATATAATATTTTGGAATAAATCATTTACAAATACTCGAAAACATTTAAAATATAATATAAATAATAATGAAAGCAATTTATTTAAAAAGCATAAGACTGAAATTTTTTTTAAGGATTAGTATAGAATTCCAAACGATTTTTGTTATGAATAGATTTACTTTTGATTGCCATCTAGAGAATAGAAATTCTTCTTCCGATTATAGAAAAGGAAAAAAAAGTTAAAGTGCGACAATAAATAAATGATGCAGTGTTTTGAGTTCAAATAAAGAAGATTAAAATAAATATTAAGATGATTCTAGCAAATTTTTTTTGAAATATTTTGAATATATTTTTTAAAATACAAAATGTTTGAAATGCTGAATTAAACTAAAACTGGAAAATATCCATAGTTTTAGCCTGAACAATCCCATCAGTTTTATTTTGATTAAATGATTTTAGAACTCATAAATATAAAGGAATTTTAATCATTAAACATCCTATAACCATAAATTACAAAATAAACTGGATTACATTTCTAATTCAAATCCTTTATTACACTTTGCACAAGACTTACCACAATACAACGGTTCAGATTTATATTAACAAGTTTAATAAACTAATTTTATTGGACAGACGCATGAATATTCATGTGACACATAGCACTCAATTTTACCTTCGAAATTCATTTCGAAATTCAATGGTCACATTAGTACTCTGTGGATGCGATGGCAAAGTCTTTATTACTGAATGCTTTCGAAAGATGCCGATGACATGACATGATATCAAGTAACTATAGTGACATATGGGCTAATGAAATTTCGAGGTGCGACTGGAATTCGAGATTCCAAGATCACATTGGTGATGTCACATCACAAACAATCTCGTCTTTAGAGTAATGGAATTTCTGATTACCATGAAGATTCATTTACAGAAATATGCTTGTGGTTCTTGGATACTTAGTGAATTAAAGTGAGGAATAGGATTAGAAATTTATTACCTTGTCATTCCATAATTATTAGTGTAATGCTGAAACTCAATCTTAACAGAATAAACTGTTTAAAGAAGACAAGGTGAGTTGGATGATTTAAATTTAATTTGTAATAAATTGCGTTTATAATTATTTATATTATATTTTAAATCTTTAGAGCAATTTAATTTTTTTTTGCTACGAACTAAAAATCGTTTAAGAATAACTATTTTTGTTTGTGTACCATTAGAAATTTTGTTTATTCTTTAATTTTATAAAGAATTTTGTGAACCATAAATATTTTCTTTCCTAATTAAAGATTCCGTTAATGCAAAAATAACGAAATTGAGACAATTCTTTTGCCTTATTTTATTAGCATAATAATTAGGCTTGTAAACAAGGCACCTTTTTGTATGGGGTTGTAAATTCTTGATGTTAGTCCATTAATTAAATTATGAAAGTACTAAAATATCGTATTGACATCGAGAGCATAAAATAGACAAAATTTCACAACATTAGCATATCAAATAAATAAAAAAATGTCTATTATAAAATCTTATGTTTACTATTATCAAGCATGTCACTTTAAATAAGAATGTGTAAAAATAATTAAATTTTATCCTTAAAATTATTTAGTAAATAAAAATTGGACAGTAAGAAATAAAGAAGACAATGACTTATTATACACCCTTTTTAACATATGTTTTTACAGAATGGATTATTTTTACTTTATACATACTAGATTGCCAATTAGGATGATATTATATTAAGCAATTTATGTTAAGAACAATTTGGAAATTTATATTTAGCAAATTTTTAAACAATAAACCATGATTGAACATCATAGGTAAAAGGTTTGAAAAAGATTTTTACTGTTTGTTAAATATTTTTTTTCCATCTTTCGAATAATTATTCAGAAGTTCTGTTATTGGAAACAGATATTAAAATGAATGTCGAAATTTTTTTAATGATATTTAAAAACAGGTTAAACAGAAAATGAAAATCCCATAAAAGATCTAATTTATTTCTAATCATCTAATTTCTGCAGCAATATGAATTCCGAATCTAAGAATAAGCAAACGTTTTATGTAGAAGGACATTATTAATTAAAGATTCGATGTAACTCTTAAAAATAAATAATTTGCAAAAGAAAGAATCAGGACTGAGCTACCCTCGTCTTCTATAGGCATCGGGAAGGGGAGGGCGATCTGAGTTATTATTCTTGTGACAACAGGAAGTGGAAAAAGAGTATGTACTCTTAAAAGTCTGCGACTGGGATAGCTAAATTCACTGACATTGAGAAACTATAAACGGAAGGCGAGTTTGCTGTTGATGTGGTAGTAACTCGATCCAACAACGTTGCTATGCCCTTTTGAAAACCGAGAAACTGCTTTCTTATCCAATAGCTTCTCATCCATGTACTTGTAATGCACCCTCCTCTGGAGGACCCGCAAGCAAAGAAGATAAGCATGTACCATTTGCATATAAATGAACCCACTTCAATTCTTGTGGCGAGTTATTGAGTAGGATAAAACCATGAATGAAATAAGGATTCACAAACGCTAGTATCTGGAAGACATCTGTCAGAAGGTAATTTATAGTTTAATCGAAGCATTTCTTTCATTCACGTTTGGTTGTACTTCAGAAATAGATTAAATCCTGTTAAAAATGACATTAATTAATTAAATAACTGTACTCTTGAATGGATAAGAATAAATTTGTGAGCCATTACTCCCTTCTCTGTCCTATTTTATAAAATGTAAACTTTATCAGAACCATATGCTGCACTCCTTGTCTTTTCATATTTCAAGTAGCATAATATTATATAATATTATGCAATGTTATATAATTCAACAATATTATACCGCATTGCAAATATTGAGTAATATTATACAGTATTATACAAAGTATATATGTTACTAACTGTGCATATGAATGCTATAATTCTAACATTCAACGAACTAAATAAATTTGGTTTGTGGGTTTGCATAAAATTGGTAAACATTTTCGACAATGTTTTATCAAAATTAATCATCGGAAAGAAAACCAAAAATCTCATTTGTTTCTCATTATTTAACTGTGAAGCTAAATAATAAAAAAAAACTCCTTTAATGAGAAACTAAAAAGAGAAAAACGAAAAGAATCATTTTATTAGATTAAAATTAAATCTCAATTATTAGATGAAATACAGGGTAATCAAAGCTTTATTCTAATTACAAATTATTATAATGAAAGATTCACTAAATAAAATAGAATAAAATTTTTATTAAGGAATTGTCGTGTTCTTAATTTTGTAGTCAAAAACATATGGTGTAACTAAAACGGATATATTTATTTTAAATTCGATTTTTATTAAATTAGTAATTAAGTCATGGCGATAATGGCGTCAATTATAACCAAGTTTACTCGATATTACTGCATTAATAATTTTTTGGAGGATTACATAAAGGATTGAGAATTTGCATTTAAGTATCAGATGGAAATATTGATACACTCGAAATTAGAATAGCAGATACTACGTCTAGTGTAACAACCCAAATATTGGACAATACATGGTGCAAATGGAATATAATCTTGAAATTCTTCGAGATATTGAAAAAGCTCATATTACTGACATAAGAGTTTTTTTTTTAAATTATGAACCTTATGACATAGAACAACCATATGACCAACTGCAATAAATTTTTCGCAATAATATTTAATAAACAGAGAAAGACTTTCGGATCACTTTCACTTAGTAAAGTAAAAAAATGTCAAGAATGCTTTACTATCCCAGAACTGCTAATTTTAATAAGATGAGATTTCAAGAAGTTAAAAAAAATTACAAGAATTATATAACAAGAAAATGTTATATTTTTACTGATTACAAACTGAAACCTATACAATGGCTTTAATTTTCCTTGATTAGGTACGGCTCCAAAAATTCCTATTTTTAAATATTTGCAAGAATGATATTAAACATTATACTTCCTTTTAAAAATTACATTAATTGTAAGGAAACAATGTCATCCATGCTTTACCACAGCACATTTTATTTATTTGACCACTTAATGAATGCAGTTATAGTCATTTAGCGAAATAAAACAGATGTGTGTTGAATGGCTAATTGTGAGTGATAAATTATTAAAGAAAAACTAGTACCAGACGAGATGTGTGCATTGTTCGCTGATATTTATATTTTCTACGAAGAAACGTCGCAAACAATATAGCAGAAAATGATACCTAGGCAATATATTTGTATGCAAAATTCATTACTTTAATATTAACAAAGTTCCCTTTTCACCCTAGAATTCTTTATTAATTAATTAGCTAAATTTTTTTCGAATAATAATTTGTTGGCACGATTTTTTTTTCAAGAAATTTATTATATAAAGGAAAGTGACATTTCTACTGGTTTACGCGAATGTTAATTTTTAATATATACTCAATCAATATTCAAATTTTGCTAATGGGAGAGGGAAAAAAATCACATTCATGAAAGTTATTCTTTACTGAAATCTAAATATTGTATATTCCATTTATAAAAAAAACCCAAACTCTGAATTAAAAATTAAATTATATAACGTACAATTTAATTTTAGTTACTTTGACGCTAATTTATTTTGAATTCCGATAAAATAAAGTGATATTTTTAAAATTTTATCTAAAATATCAATGAATTTGCTTTATGTAAAATGTCAAGTTCATATAAGTGCTTAAGAAAATAAATAATAAGCATCGAATAAGCGTTATTTTTATCGAAACGTTTGAGATGTTTTTTTAATAATTCATTAATTCGTAGTTATTTTTAAATGTGTTTTTTTTCTAAAAATTAAAATTTTTATACAACAAACTTCTATGAAACTCGAATTTTTTGTTTTCTATTGTAAAATCTCTTATATATGTATTAAATTATTAATAAATGCAAAGGATTTACTAAACCGGAATGATACCGGATTATATTGTTATTTTGGTTTCGAATTAAAATTTTTTGTAATAATTAATGTATTTTGTAATATTTTTTTAAAATAATTAATGATTAATTCTTTAAAAATTGTTTTATTTATTTATACTGGCTTTTTTCAAAAATATTTAAATATTTCTGATTTGAATGAAAATTATATAATTTGATTTAGATGATGATTAAAGAATCTGGAGCAAAATTAAACATAAATAATTCGAAATTTCATGCTATTTTCATACGGAAGCGTATTTTTTTTCTAGTTCGTAAATAAAACCCATTGTTTCTATAGTCTACAATTTAAATCACTAAATCATTAGTTTACAATTTAAATCAGAAATCACTAGTAACATGCATTATGTAGGATAAACATCTGTGAGTCTATTGCTTGCAAATATTCAGTGTGACATTCGTATTTTCGTAGTTTGAAGCCAAAATTTTAATTAATAATAAAAAAAAAATTAAAAATATATGTTTCTTATTGCTTCAAGAAATATTATTGATCATCTTTAGCTACCCAGTCAGAGAGGACACAATAAACATCTTATAAACCATTAATTCCGGGTTCGTTTTATCTATACTACTCAACACTGTGAAAATTGTAGAACTAAAATAAAATTGTAAATTGTGCCAACAAACCAATTATTTATGGCACCATGGTAGAAAATATTGCCGCACTGCAATTTTATTTATTCAAATAGTATGCTGCTTTTAATCTTCATTCAATTACTAATTCTTAATTTTTAAAAAATTAATTATGGATTTATTTAAAGTACTACAGCTGTGAGCATCTAGTGCTTTATTTGACACTAAGGCAAAATTCTAGAAAATATATATCAACAAGATTAAATTCTAAAACATGTGCAAAAAAAATCATGATATCATTGTTGCAAATAAGGATGCCGACTGAAGAAAAAGTATACGCATTTGGATGCAATTTTTGTGTATGAAGTATTTTTTTTAGGGATGGAGGTCAAAAAATTAGAATATACATTAATAACAGTGAATCCCTCATTGAATTTGCTTTAAAATTTGATGGGTGTTTAGAATATAGATGTTAAATATATATACCAAATTTTATCCATCTAGCTTTCTTCGTTTTGTAGCTTATCTTACTCGAATAGCCGGATGGACTAACTTCCTCTAAATTATTTTGCTCAAAATTTGAAAGAAATCTACAAATATTGTGTAAAGACCATATACCAAAATTTATCCATTTAGCTCAGAGTTCTGAAGTTTTTGTCATAGACAGATAGATGGACATTTTTCAAAAATGCGTTTTTAGAACTCAGGGAAATCTGAAATTTGAAAATATCGTCAAAATCTCGAATTCGAATTTTTTCGACGATTACAACACTTTCTTTATACCATGTATACGAGAAAGTAAAAAGATGGCAACACAAAGATTAAGAAAATACCAAATCAAAAGACGCTCAAATGGAACTAGATTCAAAATGCAAGTATACATAACCATTTACATAATACCGATCTGAAACATCATTCATTACTACTGAATCGGAATGAAATTCTCTAGACATTATACAAAACAAACTAGTATTGAAACTGTACAGAATTATCAGCTGCATTGGAGAATGCAACTGATAGGAATTAATTAGATTCTCAGAGCATACTACAAGTATTTAGTAGCAATTTCAATGATAAAATTAGTATCTGGCTTTTGGTTTCCGATTGCATAACTTCTCCTAAATAGATATATTACGCTTAATAGGAAAGCAAACGCATTATGAGCGATTCTTCTGTCAGAAAAAAATGCATCTTAATAGACTTTTATTACCTCTATTTTCCTTCTAATATCGGTATGAATGATGTTTTTTTTGGTTGCATTCATTACGCCTGTCATCGTAATCGTTTCCTCACTAACATGATACAGTCGTTTCATTCTGCGGATAACAGGCCTATCAATTACCGAAAATGATTCTTTGTTCTTGGATCCGTTCTGTCCAATTAATTAAGGCAATTTTTGGAATTTTTGTGTTCAATTCAATAGAGTCCCGGAAGAAAGTAACTTTCAGCGATAATAAAATTATTAAATTCTTATACGAGTTAAAGATTGCTTGAATTTTATGTAGAAAGAAATAGATAATATGACAAAAAAAGGTTTAAAATATTGTTTTGTGCAGAGGAGGTGTATATGAAGCACAGTTAAATTATATAGCGGATTACTTTTATGAATAAAATTCATTTTTTTCAGATATTTAATGGATATACAATGAAACATTAAAAAAAAATTTGGGCGAAATAAAAAAAAAATTCCATAATTTATTTTGCTCTTTAGGTTTTGAAAATTCGTTACAAAGTTTAATATAACTGCAAATTAAAACTATAATACATATTATAGTAACTATAGTTATATAGTAGAATAACTATATTAAAACTATGATCCAGACGATATATGTGCTGAGTGACCGACACATTAGAAACACCACAAACTCCAACTCGTATCTATAACATATGAAATATTATAAACCTAATTCACTATTAAAATGTTTTTATCTTGTATCAATAAACATTACTAATTGCTTATTTACGAAAAAAAAAAGAAATTGAAGAGACTTGGAGCAAAACATGATTGTGGATTTTTCAAAAAGCGGTACCCGATTAAGCCTTGAAAATCTACACTGATGGAAGCCAAATAGAGTCTGGGAGAACTGGAAGTGGCATATTTTTAAAATCTAGCAGAGGGGAATTCAGGCATTGTTTTAGAAACCTAAACCAGAGCTTAGTTTTTCGATTTGAACTTCTTGCTATTAACAGAACTTTGGACCTCGTCTTGAAGACTGATCATTCCTAAATTTGGATCCTCACATACAGTAAGAGCTCAATACAATATTTAAAGGACTGGCCACCCATTCTTGAGAAGTTGGGCCAAAACATTATCTCCAATTTAACTACATTCGCAAGAACCGGGTCAGTGAGCATACAGTGGATCCCTTTTCACATGAGCATCCACGGAAATGAAATTGCAGATGCTCTAGCCAAGGAAAGATGCCTAAGCGTTCCCCCTACTCTTTTAGACTGCAGGCCGTAGAGACCCACGTCTTGTTTAAACTAAGAACTAAAACAAAATGGAGGATTTAGAGCCTGACTGGTACACCGGTAGGTGTCCAGGCTTTCTCTGGCGTTCACCAGTCCAAGGAGTATTCAAACGCTCTTTTCTAGGTTAAGGTCTAGGTCATATAAAATTCTTTTCTTCATCAGAGGCCAAAACATGTATACCCCTTGCGGCTTCTCGGCTAACGCTTCTCTCCCTCATATCGTTGACTGTATGGGTGCCTCTGTGAGGCAGATGGTGAGTGAGGGGGAGTCAGTTTACAATCTTATCATGCAAAACGATCTCTTGGACTTTGGATTTGGTGTTCAATACAAGGGGGATAAGCAACCCCAACAAAAACAATAACAACACAAAACACTGTTTTAGATATCTCCAAAATCCATAGTCTTCTTCGATTACATCAAAGAAGAGTAGTTTGAGTCCGCACACACATACACAAAAAATGGCAAGTAATCTAAAAGATTTAGAGCAACCAAGCGGGGAAGCAGGTGGAAATTTCTTTTGAAATGAAAAGTAACATACGAAGTTAAATTTTACAAAAGAATTACAATGGAACAACTATCAACAAAATAAAGCTAATGATAATTACAAAAAAATATCCATACTCTTTACATGAAAAATCTTAAAACGAATTAATTTTAACACGCGGCAACCAATAAGAGAATCCTTAATTTTCAACTAGATATTCTTTGCTTTTTGTTATAAAAATTGAGAAAAATGACCTTTGCTCGTTAAAGAATATCGACATTGAGCTATAAGAGCGGGAAAAAATTATTAGATCTAGAAATGCAGATTTCTTTTTAATCGCATGGATCATTCCACAACTCGGATATATCATAAGGAAAATTCGAAGTTGCCATTCTGTTAGTATGGATTAATATCCGCCTCCTGGTAGCTTCAGTCATATGTGGGGGCCATGCCTAGTAAATTATTTGCTATAATCAATGTCTTGGGATCAAAGTCCACATAACTGGTGATACTACATGGTAATGTGTTTCCTATTACATTGGTCAATATATGTGTAAAAGTTGTAGCACTTTGAAATTCTTCTAAAAAAGACATTTATCTTTCCAAAATTGGCGAACACTAAAATGCGCATCTTTACGCAACAAATAACTCAGTGTTTTTCATAGCAGATATTCTTAATATACTTTTTTTTATGCATGGCAATGTTGGCCCGATAGAGGATATGTTATAAAATCGATGGTTTGTATACCTGAAATCTATTTCATTAAAGAAAAGTCGTGTATTTGGGATTCGTGTGCATTAAATCACATTTTTGCAAGTCGAATATCTTATCCACGATATAGTGTGCAGCACCGTGGCTTCCTGGCCTAGGGGTAGCTTGTCTTCCCCGTCATGTGGGCGTTGCGAGGTCGAATCCTGGTTCAGACATGGCTTTTACACTGCGTTTTATCTGAGAGATGTGTGAAAGAGCCTCCACCCCCTCCCCTGTAAAAAGGGGTTGCGCTAGCGAGTGTGTGAGTGTCAACTTCATATGAGCTAGAAGTCAGACTTCTGCCGTCGGGGCCTTTACCCTCAGAAACTATTGCACAAATTCGCCTAAATTCGCTGACCTCGTCAGCGGGCCTGTCCAGGGCAAGCGCCAACTTCTTGTATTCACTAGCGCCAACTTCTTGTATTCACTATTTGACAACCTCTGTAACATGGTTGTATTATTCTCTACTCGAGACTCGAACGGTTCTATGTTCGAAACCCCATTTCATTGAAAAGCCATCGAGTAAATTAGTGTTGTGTGCCCCAGTTATCAAAATAAATTTTTTTTTCGTTGTTGTAACTCGTAAATTCGGAGAGAATGGTGCCAGAATAAGTTTGTCTTCATTTGATCACGGAAGAAAATTACAAGATTTGTCCCATTAAAGTTAACGTTTTGCTTCAAACCGGAGCGGTATTGTAACCAAACAAACTTCAAATCGTTATATATCTCCAAAATGGAGTATTAGCAATCATTCTTAAATCTTCGGAAAAAGTAATTTTCGCAGGTGTCCTGGCGTAAGGGTAGTGCGCCTTCCCCGCGATCTAAGTATCCCGGGTTCAAGTCATGGTTCGGGCATCGTTGTTCTCTACCCTGTGTTGTATCTGTGAAGTGTGTGAAAGAGCCCCCCCCCCCCCTCCTGTAAAAAGGGGTTGTGCAAGCGAATGTGTAAATGTCATCCTCATATAAGCTAGAAGTTAGAATTCAGTCCTCGGAAGCTCAGGGGCCTTTACCATCAAAAGTTACTGCACCCTCTTTTTGCGATAACAGGTACATGACATCATCTTTAAATATATTTTTCATTGTTGTAGTAGACTTCTTTCTGCTTGTTCCTTATGATGCAAACTACTATTAACTAGAAGTATTTTACTATTACTAAATAATCGATATTCCCTGACTTATACATTATGCATTATTTTTTTATAAATTCTTTATAAATACAAAAAGAATTCTCATTATGAAGAATTAAATTTAAATAGATATATTTTAATATATAACTATTGATGAGCTTTATTATATAACTAGCCGCCTTTGGCGGCCAGCCGGTTCGCCAGTATTACCGCTCGCTACAATTTTCAATTAAATATTTTAAGTAACTGGTCTCTTAATAGATTCTCAAACAAAACATTTTTAATCTTCAAATTTTGATAGTCATACCAAACTTATACTGTTTTTTAGATCGTTTCGTTCAATTTACTATACATATTTTGCTAATTTGTTGTCATTTCCGGTAAAACTTCAACTTTATTTTAAATTTGAAATGATGAAATTGAAATTCATATAAAGATGTTTTTTAATAAAACCAAGCATTTTATTTTATTTATCATCTTTATTGTTATTTATTAATTATTATTATTATTATTGAATATGAGTATTGCAAACAGAATCGCTCAGTATTTAAGTCTTATGTGAACTACAAAATATTTTTCATAATTTATGTAATATCTCAAAAAATAATTCAAAAAAAATTTCTCAGATTAGCATAAAATTCAGTTTTTAGTTTTGCTTTCAAAAGGATTGAGATGAAACCAATAATAATATTTTGTTCCGGCCTATAAATATATTCCAAAAATTATGGTGTCTAAATTTAATACAGTAAGGTAACATATTCTGAGAAATATTCTGGACACACCAAATTTTAAATAAATGAATAAATGTTTCTATTTTCCACGATCAAGTAAGACTTATTTATGAAGTTTTGAATGTTAAAAATTTAGAAAAACTCAACATTTTCATAATCTTAGGCCAATTAATCTTGAGAAACCTACGGGCTGATTGGCGTATTTTCTTTGAAACGATGGATGGAAAATCTAAAATTATCCTTTTTTTAGTGATATTCAAATTTTCATAAATCAGTCAGTTTAAATGATTGATTTAGTTGATTGGAAATTAATTCTTTTTATTTAAAATTTTAGTGTTTCAAGAACATTTTGTTAATCGTGATTTCCACAGCAGAAGCTTTATGTAAAATCAAAAATTCGTTATTTATTAGAGCATTATAGTATCAAGTTACATAAAATATAATCATTTTCCATTTAGACCATTTTAGCAGATCTGTGTCTTACTAAAGGTTTACAAATTAGCTGTGTGGCCCTGATTCGAATGGATATCCTGTTCATAGTAAACAAAACTTGCCTTAAAATAAAACTGATTTATTGGATTAATAATACAGAGATTGTAAATTTATTTTTTAGAAAAAATATTTCTTATTTGTTTCATTTCCTACAGACACGTGCCGAAAATTATATTTTTGCAGATTTCATTTCCAAAAAGATTCAATTTATTTTGAATCGGAGCTTTAATCAATGTGATGGCAACACTTTGAAAAAAGCTAATTTTTTTCCCATGAATGCGAAACGTGCTCGTGCAGCTTAAATTTTATTTTTATTTTGTACGAAAAAAATTGTTGAAAAATATAGTTAAAATATTTATTTAAAAATTCCTTAAAAATAGAAATTTAGTTTTAAGGTTAAAACATTGGTATGATTTAAATTATAAATTTTTGATCTTTAACTTGATATAAAAATATTTTTTGTGCGGTAATAGTTTCGGAATTTATAGCAGAAACACGCCAAAATTTCGCTTAATTTTTAAATAAATAAAATTTGAATTAAAAATTTGAAAAAATAACCCACAGGTGCACATTCCCAACCTCCAAGGTATACACGTGCCAAATTTGGTAGCTGTAGGTCAAACGGTCTGGCCTGTAGAGCGCTAACACACACACACACACACACACACACACACACACACACACACACACA
>JAPMOR010072592.1:43732-63917 GCA_026543865.1 Argiope aurantia
ACACACACACACACACACACACACACACACACACACACACACACACACTGAGCTTTATTATAGGTATAGATATAGATGAAATTCGATAATTCATTTTCTATGACCCAATAATTGCATTAAAACAAATGCTGTTTGCGAAATTTTGCTTTATGATTTACAGTAAAATATTCAAAAGTAAATTTCAGTATTATATTCGATTTTCAACAATGATTGTTGGCTTCTAATTTAATGGTTACTTTTGAATTGTGAAATATAAAAACTGATTTGTTATTGATGGAAATTCTTTTTGCTATGAAAGTTTTCTCTTTTATTTTAAATATAATAGGCAAGTAATATTTTTTAGAAAGATAGAATTTTTTTAGAGCTTTCGGGAAACAAAGCGTTTGCCATAAAAAAAAAGTAAGAAGCTCATTTTCCGAATCAGATCTACACATTTTTCTCATGAATAGATAACCAGCGTGGAGCTAAATTGATTCCGATTTAGAGTTTTAACGACCCTTACTATCGAAATTGTGATTCGAATTTCCAGTTTTCTGGAAACAACTACACATAAGTACTGAAATCAAGCACAAATTGAATTGATCTAAGTTTTCAGTTAAATATTATTACTTGAACGCTTTACTTTTGAAATAAAACGATCCGCCAATATTGAAGAAAGGGGATTATTCCAAAGATTCTTTATATTTTTTATTACATCTATTCTTTATAACATAAAGACTTTTCTAAGATAATATAGACTATTTAAGATAAAGAATATTTCTAAAATATGATTCAGTTATGTTTTTGGCAATTTGGAGAATTTGGTTTTATTTCGATATTGCCATCTTTGAAGTATGTCTACGCATAATTAGTTTGCAAGTTAAATTGATTCAAGGCCAAGTGGTATAAAAATTGACGAGTCTCTAATTTTTTAATGAGTAACATAATTTTTAATTATTAATTTATTGTTATTAATAAAGCTCTGCTTCAATTAATTCTTATGTGTCTTGCCCACAAAAGCCATCTTAACGCAATTGACTAGTTGAAAGGTCTTTTAGAAAAAAAAACTTAGAAACTGTAGACTTGTTTAGAATTTATATTTAGTATTTATACAATATATTTTTGAATCGTAACATTTAATATCAGAAGTGCACAATGACGTTTTGGTATTCCCGATGTGCTAAAAGTCCAAACTAATTATTACTCGAGAGAGTAGTATAACCAATACAGTTATCTTTTAAATATGGATGGTCCATTTTAAAATGGATGAAGATTATATGAAGGAAAATATAACTGTTGCTTAATAACAGAGTGATGGCAAAAACGGGAAAGAAAAAATGGAATTGACTTTAGTGAGTTAGAATATATTGTATAACGTGTGTCAACAGTTCGATTCCATGCAAGTGTCATATGGGTATGGTGGAGCTTCAGGTTTTGGAATAGTTATTTATAAATAAGCTTTTCTCGGGTTATTGGTTCCATAGGATTTAATTTTTTTTGAGTATTTTATTATAATTTTTATCCAATTCTTAAAAGAATATTTCTAAATGTTGTTTGGGAAATCTATTAACGGTGTAAGTTAGGGATTCTTGATAACCTTGCCTATTACTAATTTGGAGTATTGTTTTATTTTGAAAATTTTCTAGTTCTTTAATTTAAGAGTGAGCAGTCATTGTTTAGATAGGGGAAACATAATTAATGAGAAGAATGAAGCATAGTTTTATATCCAAGCCATTTTTTCTTCCTTTATAGTTTGGATTTATAGTGTTTAACTGGATTAATTGGTTAAAGGTTTGCTTTGGTACCTTTTGAAATTAATTTCGATTAATTTTTTAAATATGGTTTCGAATGCGAATTGCTTGTTCAGAGCAACACCAAAATAGATAATTTTGTTGTTCCTGGAGATGTTTTATCTGAAAAATTTAGCGGAAAGAGAAAGGTTCTTTTTGTGCCTCTTCGAGAAAAGCACACCATTTATTAAAGTTTTTGCACGTTCCAGCCTCCTATCTTCTTGCCCTTTGATCCCAGTTACTTCCGTTGCTAGAGAAAGATTTCCTTTTAATTTTCATCCCACGCTCTCGCAATTAGTTGGTCATCCTCCTCTTGTGCAGCTTCGGCGCAATGGGCATCAGAACCTTACCTTATTCAAAGATTTTTTTATTATTTTGTGAAAAGTTTCAAATTTTCATTTTTTTCTCATTTTTTAAGAGGAGAAAAGTTTTCACTGTTGCTATTGTAATAAACGACTTCTAAACGCAAACGCAATTCGAATTCTTTTTTTTACTCAAACTTAAAAACGTAACAGCAGTTTCAAACATAAAACAAAAATGAAGAGTTGAGTTGATCCAGCTATACAGAGAGAGTTGATTTGTTACAAAATATATTGCGAGTATCTCGTGTATAAGCAATAACTGTTTAACGTCACAACTGAATTATCTTTTACATTCGACCATCCTGACTATGGGACGACCTCGTCCCTCTAATACAGCTTATAATCTTTCAAGTGGTGTGGTATGCGTCTAACCCTTGTTGGTCGAGTGTTCTCTATACATGAATTTTCATCGGAACCGCCATTGCCGTAACTGGTAATTAGGAACTCACTGTCACCATCAGATAGATCTTCATCTTCTGTGATAAGATGAAACAGTTTCAACTGAGAAGCGTGAGCGGTAGTTGTATAATTAGGTTGTATTTTTCTCCCTTGTTCTATCGTGCGTAGGTCAGTAACTTGATAAGTATCCGATGGTAATACCTTGACGATTGTTAAAGGACCTCTGTACTTAGCTTAAGTTTTAGAATTTGGTAATAAAGTTTGTTCTGGAAGTCGTACTACAACCACAACATCACCTATATTGTAATTTTGGGCTCTACATCGATGTTTGTCATAATTCTTTTTCATCTTTTCTTGTGCAACCCTAATATTTTCCTGGGCACCTCTTTGCAATTCGGTCGGCTTTACGTACTCATTGGACGTTGGTAGAAGATCTTGAGGAAAATATCCCAATTTTACTGGTGTGTATCCATACAAAAGTTCAAAAGGAGGTTTCCCAGTCGACTTACTCGGGGACAAGGTAATGCATCGTTGTATTTCTGGCAATATCTTATCCCAATCTTTGTGAGATTCTGTTTGAACATTGGATGATATCATTGGAATGAGTATTCGATTAATGCTTTCAACTTGTCCATTAACTTGCGGTCTTTGACTAGAATTTAATGTATGCTTGATTCCAAACTGTTTGCAATAGTCTTCAAATAAAGATGATGAGAAACAAATTCCTCTGTCTGTAACGATACACCTTGGACAACCAAAGTCATTTGTAAATTCGTCTAGGTACTTTAAAACGTTTTTAGTTGAACAGCTAGGACATGGACGAAGACGTACAAATTTAGTCATACTGTCGATAAAAATTAACAGTTCCTTATTCCTAGACGCACTTGTTACAAAAGGACCAAGAAAATCCATGTGAATAACTTCAAATGGCCGACTTCCAGGTGATATAGAATTCAATTTGCCTTGGCCTTTTGCCCCTGGTACTTTTGAATATGCACATACAACACACTGTCTAATATGTTGCTTAATGTAGCTTGTAATACGGGGAAACCAAAATTGTTTACGTATCATTTGAACTACTTTTTCCATTCCAAAATGACCAGCGAAGTCGTGGAAGCGAACTGCAAGGTACTTTAACATTGATTTAGGCATTACAAACAGTTTTGGCATATTTTGCAAATCACCGGATTCATTATGCATACGATAAAGTATTCCATCTATGAGATCAAAGCTTTCAGCCAACTGCTTTTCTTCTCGTGTTCTTACTTTCTGTGGCTTTTTTAAGGAAGATATAATTTCTTGTAGATCCTTATCTTGAGCTTGTATAAGAGCTAGCCGGTCTTCTTCAGTAGAGATGTAAAATACTTTAGGCTCACTAGTTAGTTCTACAGGACAGGAACTTCTATTTCATATAATGGTGTACATGTTCTCTCTTCAATTCGTGATCGACTAAGAGCATCTACATGAGCCATTTTAGCACCATCTCTATGTTTAACTTCGTAATAAAATTCGCTTGATAGTTTAGTCCATCTTGCAATCTGAGGTTTAATGTTTTTCTGTGTATGCAAATATGTTATGGCTGAACAATCAGTGACCATCGTGAAATGTAAACCTAATAAGAGAGGCCTAAGCCTAGTGATCGACCAGACAGCAGCTATTAGTTCCAAACGGCTTGAATGATACTTCTCTTCTTCTTGGGTGGTTCGACGTCTTACACAATAAACTAACTGAAATGCATTATTATATTTATTTCGTTGTAACAGCATGCCTGTCAATCCTACTGAACTAGCATCGGTGTGTAATTCAGTTTCATCCTTTGGATCAAATAATTTTAATGCAGGTCTAGATATTAACTTAGAGCGTAACTCTTCAAATGCTTACTTTTGATCTACAGTCCATATAAATAAGGAATTTTTCTTTATTAACCTTGTGAGGGGTTCAACTACTGAAGCGTATCGTGTTATAAAACGGCGAAAGAAACTAGTTAAGTCAAGAAAACGACGTAGTTCATCTTTGCTCTTAGGAACCGGATACTCGGCAATTGCAGCAAGTTTTCTTGGACCTGGTGGTATTCCATCTTTATCGATTACAAAACTCAGATATTCTATTTCTGACATCCCAAATTCACATTTAGACAATTTCAATGTCACTCCAGCATTTAGCAATTTTTCGAGAACTTGTCTCAGCTTCGCTATCATATCATCAAAATCGGTCGAACCAAAGAATAAGTCGTCCACAAAACATGAGACACCACTCCATAGCAAATCTCCTGAAGTCAAAGACATGGCTCATTGAAATACAGGATGTCCATTCGACAATCCAAAAAATAAACGTGTTGGCTCATAATGACCATCAGGTGTAGCAAACGCCGCTTTTCGGGAAGATTCTTCATCCATTGGTATCTGATTGAATACCTGGCATGCATCAAGAATGCAGAGCAAACTAAAACCTGAAAGTCTCTCAAGCAAATCATCAATGCATCTAAGCGGAAATTTATCTTTAATAGTCTGCGAGTTCAAATGTCTGTAATCAATTATCATTCTTTTATCTCCTGTTTTCTTTGATACCATCAAAACTGGACTATTATATTCTGAACAACTATTCTGAATGACACCCTGTCCTTTCAGTTCTTGAACTATTTCTCTTAAAACTTGCCTTTCGTAGTTAGATGCTCGATATGATGAACGAGATACAGGTTTGCTACCTGGAATCTCAGTTATATGCATTGTTGTGTTGTTAATACATCCTAGTTCATCTGACTTTAGAGAAAAACACAGTCTAAATTCATTTAATAACTTACATAAAATTTGTTGCTGTTCTTCATTTATGGATGGACCAAATTTAACAGACTTTAAATCGATAGGATTTCTCAAAATTTCTTTTGTTAAAAGTACAGTAGGCGTTGAAGTCTTTTTTTTCTTCAATATTAAAGTTGCATTTGTTTTCAGGCACCCAATTTCATATAAAAATTGCACGATTTTTCTTTAGTTGTAAATGTAAATTGCTTGGATTCATTATAGGTACTTGTGTTTTGCCATCATATACAACTAATGTAACACTATTAAACATATTGTATTGAGTACTGTAGGATACATATCCATCACTTTTTTTACCCTCACTGAAAACGGTGACCCATTGAATTGTGCGTGGTTCAATCACAAATTCTTTAAGAGTCCTTAATACTGCTCTATCAGGCATTTCATCCACTTGAAAATCACGTAAAAAGCTCAACTCATCAATATTAACTAATTTGGATCTCCCTTGATTTCGAGCCATAACCACATTCGGCGAATCAATAATGTCACTGCCTGCGAGGACGTCAGGACCCTCAAAAGTATCATCATTCACAACATAAAATAGCATTTCACGTAGCTTTACTTTGTCAATAATAGAAATTACAGACCTTCGGTTAGAGAGAAGCATTAACACAAGAAATTGCATCCACGAAGAAAGTTTACATATATATGTTAAATTTCTATATCAATGTGATATTTTAAATGACTTGTACAAGAAAACTTAGAAAAATAACAGTAGAAACAAGTTATTTCATTAAATCATAAAAAATACTTGATTAGGAAGACGATTGCCAAAGAGGCTAGTGATATACAAAATATCTATTATAATCATGGCCCAATAGTTTATTTGCAAACTATTTCCACTTAAAAATTTCTCTAACTGAAGTTAAAAAACTTATTTTCTGTTTTTTATTTCAATAAATGTTTTTCTGTTAACTAAGAGGTCTAACTTATTTTACACCACAAGGTGTTATTAATCATATTTCACCAAATATTTTTGTCACACTAATATTTTAAACGAAAAAGAGTTTCATTTGTCTAGTACTGAAGTTGACCAAGTTATAATATTTGTAAAGCACTATTTAAGATGATTTCATTGAGCGCCGGAAAGCTCTACAAATGAATTCACAAATGTATAATTTCTGATGAGGCAGAATGTGTTATTCGCCTGCGCTGTAGTTCGATTTCAGAGTTGTTATTTGAAGTTCCAACCGTGTACAGAAAATATCCCCATCGTCATTAGAAATATCTCGGCATACCCGAATATTTAAGAAATAATATGTTAATACGTGCGCAAATGCTATGAAATAATGATAAGAATTTAGATAATGCCAAATAAAGAGTTTCCATGTGTTATTGACTTGCTATTTCAATTTTTTCTCGTATCCTTTAATCATCCTGGAGATAGTGATTGTCATGAATATCTTTAAGATTCTTATTTATTTCTCTCTCTCAAGTAATCTTTTGTATGTTGAATTTTAAATCTTTATTTATTGATTAAATAAATGGATCAGAATACCGACTAGAAACTCGTGCATTAAGATAATCAACAATGACTTATACCACAAACTTATCACAGAAAACCAATATGTCTTAGCTATAAATTATTTATTCGTTATCTTTACTTCATCATAAGCTTTACTTCTCTGAAATAATTGATTCAATATCAATATTTTCATTAAACAAATGTCTTACTGGGAATAATATTATTTCAGTAAATTTCCGGAATATTCTGATTTATTATATATAAAGCACTTAAGTAAATTTGTAAATATTTATGCTCTTGTATGATTGTATGAATAGAATCTATGCTCATCCTGGAGGCGATTGAAACCATCAAAATGAAATGTAATATGTTATCGCATCCTTAATTTACATCGTAATATTATTTATCGAAAAGTGTTGGAGCATTTAAGCTATGGATTTTCCAATAAAGCTCTTTTAAACTTCGAATTGGTCTACTGAGATTTGCGAAGAAATCCGAAAAGTATTTGTTTTTTTTTTTCGTAACTCCAATCCTTCAAAGCCATTAGAGGATTCCAACACATCGCAGATTTCGATTTTTCAATGAAGTGGAAAAGCACTTCCATAAATTGCGATGAAGATTACAGTCTTGCTGTCATTGAAATCGATTGGCACGATCGAGTAACTTACCAGTGGGAAAGATTGAAAAGTTCAGAAATGACGTACCTTAAACATAGAAACGTTTAAAGATAATTTGTGGGGTTTATGAATCGATTTTTGTTCGCTTTGAGAAAACTTAGTGAGAAAAAAAAGTTCACTGAAATAAAACTCATTTAAAAAAATGATAAATAGGATCAGACAAAGTAGGTGTATTCGTATCTGATTGGTGAATTATAACTGACTCGGTTAGAAAGATGCTTTTTAGTGAAAAATTCAAATTTCATTGCATTATCTAAAAATAAAGTTCAACTTCAGAATCTAAAACAATCTTTATTTTTAATCTAGTAAATTAGTGCTATCGAAACAGGAGTTTTAATAATACACAACAAGTAAAAATGAATGCTATTAAGTCAGAAGAGAATTATTTACTTATTTTTGCTGTAATAAATAATTTACTGTAAAATAAAGTAATTTTCTATAATAAATAATTTACTGTAAAAACAATGATTAAAATTTGTATATAAATACTCGAGATACTCTGACACAATTTATTATTTACAGAAATTCCGTTCAAGAAAAATAGATACAGAATTTTCTTCTAGGATTTTATATGAACTAATGTGCAAATATATTTTTGAATGCAGGATAAATATTTCAATCGATTTAAGTTTGAGATAAATAAGATACCTTAAAAATAATTCTAAAAAAATTAATGATGTTAGAAATACATGAGTTTAAGTTTTTGAATCTGTATTATTTCGCAGATTTTAAGATAGATTCATATAATCATGGGTTAAATTCACTTTCATTTCAAAACATTTCAGCAATAACATTAAACCCGGACTATTAGTGACTAATTTGAATGATCATAAAATATTTGTTTAAACATAATTTTTACATTCTAACCTGTTGCATTTTAGGTATTTGTGAAGTATAAATGTGGAATAAAGATTACATAACTCTATTACATAACTCTATATACATAACTCTATGCCTTTTTTCGAAACAAGAAAAATTCTGATAACATTTCATAAACTCAGAAGTTTTTCAAAATTGCAATAATTACATTTTTTTCTTCTACTTATGAATTGTTAGGGTTATTTTAGTTATTGAACAATCTAAAGAATTTTTAGTTTAGTTATATTTACGTCCCCTTTTAAAGCAACACTAGGACTATTTTGGAGCGGACCTCGTAATTTTGAACCACGGTCAGATGACGAGGACGATATCTGAGCTGGCACCCCCTCTCCCCACCGCACCACACCAGAAGGAGGGCGTTTGGCCCGGATGAATTGAACTTGCACCGACCCATTTACACGACGGTTCTTCGGTGGAATCGGGTCACGAACCTTAAACCCTCTGGTTCCAGAGTCGAGACCTTACCACCAGGCCATCTCGCCCCTAACAAAGTTTTAGGTATTTCAAATATTTGTCTTCGAATAAGTCGGATACCTTAAATAACAAGATTTCTTTTTAAGTTATGGACGAAATATTTTTTTAAGATAGTGGTGACATAAAGTACTAACGTAATTAGGTTATCTCAAAAGAATATCCGCTTTTAGCATACTTGCATGTCCAAAGCTTGTTAACAATCATTCTTGAATTCAAAATGCAGTATAAAAACACCATAAGTTTATCAAAAAACTTCACTCGACCCATCTCTTTCTTTCCGTCTTCAGGTCATACAATAGGTACTACTTGTAGGGTGATTTTTTGCTTGAGGTATGGTTTCAAGTTTGGTATTTTGAGGTAGGTGACTACGTTAAAAAAGTCGATTTTTTGGGAAATTATGAAATTTTTTTTACAGACCATTATAAAATCAGGTTTCTTTATAAAATCGTTTCAATTGTGTTTCTAAGTTTATTGTTTGGGAAGTTACATTCATTTTTATATTTCTATTTACACCTATTTTAATATTATTATATATCTTTAGATGCGTTTTTTTAAAATTCTTACGAAAACCTAATTCATATTTTCTGTCCAAATTTGATATAATAATATCTCAATGAATTTTGTAGTTCTTAATCTAAAGAATAAGTCAACTATTCATTTAGAAATATTTTATAGTTGTTTTAATGCTTTCACAATGTGAAACAAATAAAACATTTCATGTTATTTATCATTCAAAAGCCAGTGTTTAAGGAATGGATAGAAATATAGCTTAGTTTATAACTCAGAAACCAGATAATATATTTCTTAAATTACCTGTAAAATTTTAAGCAAATCTTTCGGTAATCTACCAGACTAGAAGATTTTTGCTTTATATCTCTTTTTAGCCAAAAAAGGCTCTTTTCCAATTTTTAAAAACTTTAAACTTAATTTGTATATTTTGGTTTCACAGACGTTTTTTTTTTTTCAATCTTTTGTGTAAAAATTCAAAAATAAAATTATTTTGGGGCATTTGTTCGAAAAATTTATCCCGAACGTAATCGCATACCTTGCTTGTAAAATTTAAATGCATATTAACTGTCGCATTGATTTTTCCGGAATATTGAAATCTGTTAAAAATATTTTTTCTTTGTAATTTTTCTAAAATAAATGTCATTATTGCATTGAATTTCAAGTCATTTACATTTTTCATCAAATATTTAATTTCATGAATGTCGTCTATCGTTGAAATTTAAGGAATAATGATTTTGTTTATTATCTGGAATGTTTAAGAGAAATAAGTAAGTGAAATTACATTATCGTAAAAGACAATATACAGTTTACTTATAAACTCAACACAATTATGATAATTTGCGAAAATAATTTTGAAGAATGTTGAGTTTAAAATTAAAAACATGGTTTCTCTAATGACACAATTTAGACGTAGCACAAATATTTCCTAAATTTCAAAAAAATTCAAAACATTGCCTGTTTTATAGTAATAAATTTTATTGTTACTACGAAATTTGGCTATTTTCCTTCTTTCATCAAATTTTTTGAATGGTTTGATTTTCTTCTAGAATTGAAAATTAAATAAAGATTTTGTTCATTATTTATACGAATATATACGAATCATGAGAAACGACATAATAGTATTGCGAAACAGAGCTTGCAGTTTGTACTTCCGGACATCTGCCATTATATGGCATAATGATTTCACGGGATTTGAATCCATTCGGAAAATTCATGCATACAATAAACATAAAAGGTTATTAAAATACCTTGGTTTAAAAGCCTGTGGTATTTTCATGTAGTAAGATATTTCATAGACGGAATCATGAATAACAAAATGTTCATATGAGATTCATTTGAAAATAAACAACAACATAATTTTCAGTAAATAAGCTGGTTGCCAAAACCAACCAGTAAAGAATAAAGTGCAATATTCCTATTTTAGAAAACAAAAGATTATTTCAAAAGAATTTTATGCCCATTAAAATATTATCTACGTTATTATTCAAGACAGAACTTTCGAAATGGGAATTTTAAATAATAATTCGATGATTTATAAATCCTTATTTAAAGAAAATTTTCCAACCAGCTGAGAGTTCTTGGATGACTTTCATAAAACATTTAAAAAATACATAAAAATGAATTTATCAATAAATTGCTAATTTTATTCAACATTTTCTTGTTAAATTAAAATAATTTCCTGTAAAACGTGTTCAGACAGCTAATAATGAAGAATAATTACTTCCAGAAATTACTTTTCTAGACTAATTACATGCGAGGTTATTAGTTAAATCTAAAAAAAAAATGTGATCAATTGGATAATTAGTCTAATTTTTTTCTATTGCTATGATAGTAGTTACTGTAAACTTAGTGAAACAAATTTATTTTGTTTTCAATGAAATTTTCTTAATTAAATAGAATATGAATTAATTGCCAATATCTGTTTGTAATTTAATTAAAACTCAAATAATTTTTGAAATTTCAGATTGTTTATCGTAGTTTTTTAATAATCTCTTTTTCAATTTATACCATTTTTATGTTCATCTTTTATCTTTGACAATTCTCTTTTTACCCTTTTGTAACATGTTCATTTTAAATTAAGTGACAGGAAAATTAGGAAATAAAATATATATACACTATTGGCATGATAAATATAAATTCATCACCAAACATAAAAGTTATTTTAAAATATATTTAATTGAAATTTTTTTTTGAAAACACATTTCTATTAAATGTACTAAACAATAATTTTTCCATTTTAATTGTTTTATATTTTTTAAGCTCGAGATTTATTGTCTTAAAATTTACTATCAGATGGTGTCATAGACAAAAATTTTATTTAATTACAGATTAATTGATGATTAAATTCTAAAAATATTAAAATAGTGCATTATCGGTGAGAAAGAACTCGGATATAAAGTTTCAATTCCCTAACACATTAGGAAATATTTGATAAAATACAGAATTAAATATTTGTAAATATGAAATAAAGTTAAATATGATTAAAAAGGATATTTTTGGATTCGCAGGCATTTGAGGTACGGAGATGCATAAAGATACTGAAGTAGAATTTTTTGATGATTGCTATAGAGTAGCACTTATCCAAATCTGATAAAACAATTTTGTTGGTTATTCGTATTTTTTTTAATGAATTTCCTGTTATGAAAACTGAAATAATATCTATAAATGAAAACTTCTAAATTATTCTCATTATTTATTTTAAAGTATTTTAATTGCCAAAGTATCTCGAATTTTTTATTCCAAATTTCAGAATTCTCCTAGTTTAAAAAACACAAATTCGAAATCATGTCTGATTGTCTGAGAACACGGTAAATCAAAAACGCTTTGAGCTTGACAGATTATTTATTAGTGGAAATGCGAGAAAATTTAGGGAGATCAAGTTTATATTATAAAATTAAGATGTCTTAAGATATTAAAAAAAGATGTCTGTACTTTATCTCTTTGAAATCATAAATGAATAAATTTTAGACTCTTATTTCATTTGAGAATACATTACAATACAACAGAAATCAAAATTTCTCATTTTTTGAAAAAAAAATCAAACAAATTAGTTTTGCCATGCCTTGTTTATTTTGCAGTTTTCCTACATATTTTTGGACTCAAGAAACTATAACATATATTTATTGTCGCACTTTAACTTTATTTTTCAATTTATAATCCAACGAAAAGTTTCTATTCCCTAGCTGGCAGTTTTTCTCTCAAAAATAAACCAAGTTAAAGGCATATAAATAATCGTTTGAAACTGTATTATTCGTTAAAAACATTTTTCAGTTTTTATACTTTTTTTATATTTTGTCCAAAAAGTTTTTAACATAACTTGCATTAAAATTTTTACAATTTATACTTATATTCAAATTTATTATTTTATTTTAGGTGCTTAAAGGAATTTTTTCATTAACATACATTTTTGGGCAGTAAATAGTGAATATATATATTACTTATAGAAATTATTTATTTTTTGAAATTAGTATTTTAAAAATATTAAGACTTTTAACTTTGTAACTAAAGAATTAGAAGTCAAATGCATTCCTAGTCTGATATGAATAAGCTCGTATATACGAATAAAAAATGTTCAAAGTTCATGCAAAAAATTTAATCTGAAAATGATATACTGATGTTGTTGTTTCGTAAAATGGCAAATATTTATAAAAAATATGCATATACTAAAACTATTTGTTTTATAAATAGCTGCAAAATGCAAGAAATTCACTCACTTTGCAAAAAAACATCATATCTTTTTCGCATCTAATTTTTCATGCACGAACAATAATTTTTATTCATCCATGCGAGCTTATTTTTATTAAGTTCAGAATACATCTGAATTGAATACGAATAAGCTCGCTGCTAGGTTTCGTGGATGACAAATTATAATTATCATTTATTTCATTAAAATTGCTTATTATTTATTCATTCATCTTATTTAAATTTAGCAAATCTGTAACGTATTTAAAATAAATGTTTACTTCTATTTTTATCTTAAAATTTTTTCGTTTTTCATGATAAAATTATTTTTAGACCAAATTTTTCTGAACTCGTATTTTCGAATAAATCGACTTATTTTTATACTTGCATCTACTTTGACTGAAACAGCTTTCACTAGAATTTCTGTTTCAATATTAAGCATCAATAAAGAAACCAAAGATCGAAGTTAAATCTACATCTGTCCCTTTTTGCCCTTTTTCAATTAAACTTACCAAGATTTTTATTTTTTACGGATTATGCTCTTACATCGAATAAAATTCCTTTCCCTTCCAAATAATATTTTCGGAATAAAATGAAATATTGATAGATCCCATTATGAAAAATGTTTCTTTCCTGACAAGAACGTCAGTACTCCTTTTTTTTCTACGAAATTTTCCATTAAAAATAAGGGAAGAATTTCTACCTATTTCCCAGGAACCGGAACATAAGGGACAGAGAAAGAAAATTCGAGCTTTCCCCATTGAGTTTTACGGACGTCTGAACAGGCTTTGGTACGTGAATGCGACAAATTCTTTCCGACAATTGTTGCGGTATTGATCTCTCATTGCATCGATTTCGTTATTTTCTTTATGGTTGTTTTCCCCATTTTCAGCAGTTTTCTACTATCTCCCTTCGAATAAAGGATCTGAAACTTTCATCTCTAAAGTTCTGAGAATTCTCTTTTTTGTATTTATATTTCGTCGTCTTCCCAATCTCGTTAAGGAATGCAAGGAATTTGTGGACGACAAAAGTAGCTCGGAGCATAAGCTGGGATCGCCTTTATTATTACCTTACATTTGATTTTAAATGTTCGATTTTCCTTTATATTTTTTCTGAAGAATTCAAAATTAAGTTTTTTATGGAACTTAATGTGGGAGCAGAATTAAAATATTATATATTTGAATATGTTGTTAAAATAAGCCCTAGAGATTATAAGGCTCTCCCAAATGAAAAGTGTACAAAGAATACTTAAGTACCTATAGTAATACCTTTATTTATTAGCATATGTATTTTTTAAGGTGTACGTACACACTTAAAACTTCGAAAATCGTTCAAACTATCAAATATTTTTTAAATGCTTCAAAATGTTTTCTGATCCATTAGCTTTCAAACGATACCAAGACGTTGTCAGTATTCGAAATATTTCTCTAGTTGTAATTATTTTTCTTGAGGTACTTTCATTAAAAACTCTAGTTACGGTGTTTTTAAAACTCATTTTATGAAGAATGATATTTTTCCTCTATGTTGCTTCATTCAAACAATCATGACTCAACAAGAAATTAACCAAATACAGTTATTTACATATCAAAATAATCTGTATGAAATGGCGGATGTGTTGTGCCTCAATCAAACTTATATTTATAGAAATAAATTTTTAATAGTTGTTTAAAAGTTAAAATTACTGCAAAAATCTCGCTTTTTCTATTCATCGTTGATGAAAAAATTGTTTAAAAAAACTATTCATTTTTATAACTGGTTTGAGGCAGACAACACGAAGACGATTATTAGGCATAATTTCCAACTAGAATTGTGTGTCTGTACAAATTAGAATTTTAGATATCATGTTTCAAAAAATAGGCTAATTAGCTCATTAAATATTATTTAATTAATTAATAATTAGTGTAATATGAATTTTTCTCACTGAAATGAGTTTAAACATATATTAATAACCTACTGTGAAAAAATTGGATTTTTAAAGTTAAAATTTTAAAAAATCTTCAAGTGTGTACGTACAGTTTAAAAGTATGAAAATCTTACAAAACAGGGGTTATTAAATGAGTTATTCAGTGGTTCGATAGAAATGGAGGACACATGAATCCTAGGCTAGCCGATCCATATGTCAAAATTGTGATTGTATAAAGTGAATGTTTAGACATTCCTGCACCATATTCTTCTTTTAACCAGTTAACTGTTTCGGCCTCTTCAGAAAATGCGTATCTAAATTGTCATAAACATATATATAATAAATAATTATTTATAAATATACTAATTAAACAATTATTATATAAAGATAATAACTGTCGTTGAATAATCTCGTCATAACGCAAAAAGCTGTACTTTTTCCAAGACAAGTATATTCGTCAAACGCAGTCAATGGATTAATTTGAAAGCTCTTTGAGATTTTATTAATGAACGGCTTCAAAGGAACGAAGACTCATCTTGCGCCGTTGGCCAACATGTTCTTGGAGTAGATCGGTAACCTTGTCCACTCATACGACAAATGCCTAAATATTCTCGACGATTAAGTCGAAAAATAACCATGTTTGCAATTAAATTTTGAAAATTCATTTTTTTCGCTGTCCTTGTTTTTTTATTTTTTATGACCTAAATTATCTTGGGGAAAAAAGCTGTTCTCATATGTTTGTTTAAACATATATTTTGGTAATAAATTCGCTTTTATACTTCTGTCATCTTTTTCCTGCTCGAACTGAGCTTTAAAGAAAAACGTCAATCCCATATTTAATAGATATTCTTATTATTGTTCAAACATTAGTCTCATCATTTTGGCAACAAGCCAATGGCCTTGGTGTCGAATGATAGAAGTTATTTGAAAACATTTTGTACTGCTTCCTTCTTATTGTCGTCCGAACAAAGACGTTTCCCTTGTAGATTTTTCTTAAGTGGTCTAAAAATGTGATAATCATTCGGCGACGAATCCGGGCTTTATGTTGGATATGTCAATACTTTATAAACGAATTTGTGTTTGAACGCCTGGGAAATGAGTGGTCGCTGATTATAACAAAGAAGAATCATTTGCTGTGAGAGAAGGAAAAAGTAGTTTTTTTAAATTTCTTTGTGGAATTTCATGAGGTATTGCAATATTGGACAAATTTCATTGCGAACATTTGTGGCAAGAAATCAATCAAAAGTGACCCATGGTGATCGAAAAAAAATTAATGTATTTTTTGCAGTTATTATTTTTGACTTTTTTTTAAGTTGGAATAGATTCGTTCTTATTTGTTCAGGTGTGTAAGGGTGGCATCTAGACTCATCTCCCGCAATCACGCTTTTTTAGAAATTTCGATATACGTTAAAATGAATCAAAGGTTGCAGACTCAGTTTCATTTGTTGCTTCTTGTAGTGGTAGGTATAAATCCCACTACGTACGAACTTCAATAGAGATGATGATATTGAACGATTCATTGCACAGTTCTTTTAGTTCGACTCTCTTCTATTCAAATTTCCCAAGACAGTAATAATTTTTCTTCTATTTGCTGTTACATTCTTGTCAAACTCGTCTCTTTTCCTCGCTTTAAATGCTCCCAAATGAACAGGTAAAAAGGCAATACGCAAGCTCCGATACAGTCTTCCAGTCATTTGTTACAATCCTGAATGTTGACGTTGCTATCGGTGCTTCAATTATGACACACTGCCATTTTTCATTTAGGTAAATCTTATAATATGAAATTTTTATGTATTTTAAGAAATAAATTTAAATTCTGTAATACAAAATATGAACTATTTGCTTCCCAACATTTGGCTAACTGTAGGGCGCATTTTGCCACTATTTATGTGCAATGCTTGTAGATAAGTCCAAATACTTTCAAAATGAAACAAATTCCTATTTACATGTGACATTACTGAATTATAGATACAGCCAAGATGTATACACAATTTGAATAACTTTAGTGCATTTGCCTGAAGATTTTAAAATAAATTTAATGAGCGCGTGCATTAAAAGAAAAATATCTGCACATGTATTATCTTCTCCTAACCAAAATGCCTAGGCATTTAATATTTTGGTCCAAAATCTGTGTAAATGCGTTGAATAACATTTACATCCCATAATTTGCATGGTAAAATTAAATTAATGAATTTAATGACCATGTTCGTGAAATTCAGAATATGAAATTTCCGGAAGCATTGATTATTTGCGTAAAATCCTCAGGAATTATTCAAAAATGATTGACTTTCATATTTGTTTTGATTTTTAATTTCATTTTTTTCATAAAGCTTTATTTGCTAGATTTCTTGGAATAAATATTTTATTCAAAGGATGCCCTCCTCTAATCATTATCCAACAGCTTTTTTTTGTTTTAACTTTTCAACGGTAGACTTATATTTAATATTTGAAATTTAAATATTTATAATTTATATTGTATATGCCAATGGATGTAATACTGAAAACATTGTGAAGTATATATTTTTATACTCCCCTGGTCCTCTTTTTCGTATGTAATAAAATATTTTCAACATCCTAATACTGTAAACAACATTACATTACAGTTTTATATTTTTGCGACTAAAACTGAGTAATGTATTGAATATTAGAATTTTACATGATTTCAATAACCTTTTTAAAAGTAGCCATTGATTGGTCTAAAATAATGAAATTTTCATAACTCGGTCAGTATTTGGTGGGCGAAGAGTGAAGTTATTTTTTTTTATTCAAAATGTTATATGCCAGTAATTAATGTTTGTAGAAACATGTATAAAAATACTCACCTCGTTGTTTTATCAGTAATACATTCATTGAAGTAAATAAGTGAAATTATAAATCTTTTACGTCATTCAATGAGATTTTTATATTTGGAAGTATATTCCTATCTTTAGCGATGTGGAACTAAATATTAGGTCACATATAGAGAGGGTCATGTATACCAATGATGTTTCATTCCAGACAAGTAATATATTACAAGTAAAGAAAGTATCAATGCAAATTTTGTATCTGTGCATTATATTAATATTTGGAGGCGAAATATCATGAAGTGGATAGGACATTCCTAGCACATCTTGTTGCACATTCAGTCTCACAGTTATTTAACTGTAAGATTTAAAAATCATAAATGTGAAAGATGAAAAATCATCATGTGTGAACTCTCAAAAATTATAAATGACTCTTTAAAAATTGCAGTAGTTCATAATGCAAGCCGCAATTATGAGTTGTGATAGTGAAATTATTGAAAATATAGAATAACAGCGACTTGCAATAAAGAATTTGAAAGCAAAAAGATTATTTTATTGTCAAAAGCCTTACAATAAATGCATGCAAAAACTAACCAAACTAAGGAAGTACAAATTATGCACATTAGAAGGAAATCAGATAAAAAATCATTGTATCAGATATTGATACTATGAATAATGACATTCAGGTGTAAGCATGTATATAACTGTTTATACTTCCAAGGGAAATCCACAATACTGAAATACCGCAGTTTTTCCTTTAAAATTTATCACTGAATCATCATACAAAAACTTCAATAACGGTCTTTTCTAGGCAAATGTAATGGCAAACTGCATGCAATCCTGCACCCTACTACATGAGAAACTAAAGATATATAAAACCTGTCAAAATGTCACGCGATATCAACTTCTTGACAATAGCGGGGAGGGGGGGGGGTCAGTGAAAGCAAAGTTTGAAGCTCGGCTGAAAACGCTAAAAATTATGCCGTGATAAATCACTCTGTGCCAACTTGCATGCTTGTCTGTTCGGAAGCTCGTAATTTGGAATCGGATTTTCCCGCCATTCTGTAGTGACATCACGCTCGCGATCGCCCATGTTCATGAGAATAAAATGAAAGGAATCGAAGTGAAGAGGAGGAGGAAAGGAGTTTTCGAATGAGGCCATCCATCAAACGGGGATTTGTGACGAATAAAAAAAGAAGAAAAGCTCGAAAAAATCCCGAAAGGTTTCATTTCGTGCTGAATATATATATGTGTTCCGAAAGTGTGATACTGCTGATGTACAATAAATTGTCGATAACTGAGAAGCATAGGAAGAGTGAAATCTACTTCCCTTTGAAGTTATTTTTTTTTGGGGGGGGGGGGGGGGGATGGATAGACGTAGATGGAATAATAAAACTGTTGTTGGTGCTAGGAGGTGTGATTTTCTGAATTTCGTTATTGTTACTGTTCATACTTTTACCAAGCATTTTTGCTGCTGAAGACTATCAGTATTTTTTAATCACATAGTTTTTTTAAATTTGACTTGTTGCCTTTTATATTCTCCTTAATAAGAATTTTTTCCAGATAAACATTCTCAATCTCTTGCCATCCCTGTTTGTACAAGATATTGTACGATATCTCCACGATGTTACGCGATTATTCTGTTTGCTGGCCAGTATCGTGAAGATGTCGAACAATGTTGTTCGGCATTTTGTGCTAAGAGGAATCTACATTTTCTGCATTTGGTTACTCATACTCTGACTCAAGAACGGATTTCAAAGTAAATAGGTTAGAAAGCTGGCCAGAACCGCTAATCTAAGAAGGCTGCACTGAGAAATCAGTTAAAATATATTCTTAGCCTACTTGCCATATAAATTAGAAAAAAAATAATAAAATTCTATAAATTATGAAATATACGAATTACTGTGAGGGTTTATATTTACAAATTATTAAAATTATCATCAGATAAATCAAAAATAATTAATTATCTATAATGTAAAGTAATTCTTCATTTTATTGATTGTGCTAAATTTTACTTGACAACTACTATAAAATAATAATTTTTGAACAATTCTTTTATTGTTTTATTATAAATTTAAATCATCATTTTTTAAATATTACGTTTCTTATTATTTGAAATAATAATTAAATGATTTATTCTTTAAGTATAGGAAATGATTAACTAATAATTACGGTTAATTTTTCAATTTTTTTTTTTTTGCAACAGTTATTTTATTTGTATTATTTTTATGAATAAAAATACTTATTTCTTCACAAAGAGTCTAAAATAAAAGTAATCAATATGCTAATACTTTGCTTTAGTTCAAGTTAAAAATACCCAGAAATGTGGGACTAAAAATAAGAGTTATTATAAGAGGAATCAAATAATAAGCACTGTTTAGAACTCCAATATACCTTAATCCGGTACTACTCTTATTAAGTATTTTTTATTTTAAGCTGAATGTTCTTAACGTAAAGAAATATATTT
>JAPMOR010072592.1:63927-98026 GCA_026543865.1 Argiope aurantia
TATTTTTTATTTTAAGCTGAATGTTCTTAACGTAAAGAAATATATTTTTTATATTTCTGTAAATGTTTTTATCATGGAGCCATCATATTGCGTTTATTAAAAATTTCCCCCTTTCAAGAAAATCTGGATTTCAGCTAATTATTTTTAAAAGAATATGAAGCGATAATAATAAATTTCTCTGACCATATATCGTACGAGATTGTTAGGGAAATGTTCATGTTTTTTCAAAGATAATCTTCTAAAATATTAATGCACAAAATTAAATTTTGCAACATTTTAAAATTCCAAAAATATTTTTTAATGATGACAGTTTCACAGTCGTACATTTCCCTCCGTAATTTTGCATTTAAAAATAGTTTTATGCATATTTTTCAAACACACTTTTTTGTAATGAAATATGAACTATTTTCATTATTTTTTAAATATATAAACGCCTGTTTTTCTTCCACTGTGTAAGGCCAAATGATAAGATTCATATATATTCTGTTATATTCTTTGGCAATGTCATTATGAATTTTTAATTTTTAGATTTTTGTAGGTTCTCAATAATACCTTCTTTATTAGAATATATATAGCGAAACATTATATTTGATATTTTTGATTTCACATATTTTAGTCTAACATGATATCGGACGTATTCATTTAATACGGAATAAAGGGCTTATGACGAATTAACCTGTGGAGTTACAGCATCATATATGACAATAGGCATCATCCGTTTGATAGATATTTTGGGAGGCTAGTATTTTCTCCCTGTTTTGATACATATTTTGACTTCGTCAAGCAGATTTATATAAAGAGCATACTATAATGTTATATATAAATACTATAATATTGCTACTTAAATTTATATATCAATTTGAATTTAAAAATAACTTTGAAGAATGGTTTATGAATATCAGGATATATTTTAATAGTTCTTGGGACAATTTGCTCTCTGACATTTTAATAGCTATAGTCTAGTTACACATTGATTTCAATATTCTATTTTATTTTCAACCAAACAATTTTTTCCTTTACAAATTTTAGTAATAATTATAATTATTTGAATAACATTAGTTATTATCATACAAACAAAAAATAATTATGTTTTAAGGAATCTTGTAAAGTTTAGCTCTTGATATTTAAATAGTTCTATTTTCATTATAATATATCCTTTATTATAATCATTTAAATAGTAATATCCTGTATAAAAATATGTCGAACGATAGATATTCCTATTTTAACAGATTTTGTAAATTTCTGCTCTTGACGTTTAATTATATCTCATATCATCACGATATAATTTCAATTTCAGATAAGTATTTTTATACAAAGCATATTTACAAGAGCAAAGCAGCAATTCGAACAATAGATTTGGACATTTTAAAAGCTTTCGTGACATTTACCTAGTTTTCAGCTCATTATAAAATTATTTCAATCTCCCACTCTCAAATTGCAACAAAGAATAGTGTCGCTTAAAGAAAAAATTATGTATTTTAATGCTATTGTTACATTTTACTCTTGATATTTCAATAGCTTTCATTTCATTACGACACCATGTTAATCGTGTGTATTTTTAAATTTACAAAAAAAATATTGCCAAGTACAAATAATTAATATAAAAGGGATAGTTTGAAAAATAAAAATGCATATTTCAATAATTCATGAATGATTCAACAAAAATATATATTACATTTTCCAATTTATTTTTCTTAATTTCTTTTCTTTAGAAGGACGAGTAATGTCATCGTAATATTCATTTTATGAGATAATATCGCTTTTTTATGATGAGTCTTTTTTTATGTTTTGAGAAACTTAAGCTAGTGATGAAAAAAGTTAGTAGAGACGCGTGTACACACGAACACTCACAATGGAAGATAGAAATGTGCACCTCGGCGTGAGTTTTTTTTAAAAAAAATTTAGTAATGTAAATTAGTTGACAATTTGAAGTTTTTTTCGTTATAGCAGAATAAAAATGCTTTTCACATCATCTGAAAATGCCAAAAATCATCTTTTTATTATATTAATTTTTATGCCTTATATTATTTTCTATTTTTAATTAAGTTTTCGAAAATATTTTGAGTATTTATAGCAATAATGTTTCATTGATGAGATGAAAATAAAATTAACATATTTTGCGTTGTTGCTAATATTTCATCTTTATTTTCTTTTCCATTGATAATATTCAGAGCATGAAAATTCAGCTTATTTTTCTATGTTGAGTAAGTTTCCATATAAAGCATGGCTTCTAATAAAAAATTTCAAAATTTGTTTTACCAGGTGAGTCAAAAAAATGTATACACACTTTGAACTGTCATCAAATGTATACACACATAGACCTGTCTTGTATTTCCCCTTGCTACAAGGTTCAATTTTTGGGAGAAAGTAATGTTGTCTTTCTTCAACATGTGACAGCAGAATTGTCTCTCTAACTCCTCAACCTAGTTAGTGGCAAGGAAGTAACTGCAAGATGGCGACGTACGTTTGAGCTTTGAAGTGCAAGTAATTAAGTGGTACAGGAAGTTGAAGAATGTTGCTGCAGTTAAAAGACAGTGGAGACGTGAGTATGGTGCAGAACCACCTTCAAGGGTAACAATTACACGCTTACGAGACAAATTTGAAATGCATGGGATAGTGTGTGATATGCATAAAGGTCGATCAGGGAGATCGCGTATAACTACAGGTAATAAATCCTCAATAGCGGTCACAGAATAATGCAGTAGTGAATAAATTTTAAAGTGTGTTTATTTTCAAACATTTCTGTTCTTTCCTGTGATATAACTGGATTAAAAAGATATTGACAAAACATTAGGTTTTTGCAATATGCAGTATGACGATAGGTATATAAAAAATATGAATCATACGTCTATCAAAATTAGAAGTTTTCAAATATTTTACCTAGTTACTGAAATATTTTACCATTAAGACCAAATTACACAAAACATTTAAGTGAAATTAAAAAATATATTAATCTCAGCATACCAAATGGTCACCAAAGACAGCTAATAATTAAAAAAAAATTAATAATCATTGATGAAACAAACATATTTAGAAAATTAATTATTAAGTTAACTTAATGGTGTGATATATAATTTCTGATAAATTCTTATCTTATTTAAGGGCTACACTTAGAACAAAATAAATTTACACTGATTAATTATACTTTTGCTCTCCATTCGACCTACAGCATGGGATTCCAACGTAAGGGAATTACCTAAAGTACACAAGAGAGAAGTTTACTTAAGGGGTGCCAATTAACTCGTACTTGATTCAAACGGTATCTTCATGCTTTCCCACCCAAAATAAATGTGGCAATCGTCATTTTTGGTGTCTGTTTCCCCTTTATTTCTAGCACCGAACGTGCTCTTTATATTTTATTGCTCTATTTGTCTAAAAGAGTTTAACTTTCCCCCTGAAAGTGTGCCTTTTAGTTAATTTGAAATCAATAAAAACTTTCCTGCTATTAATGGATTATAAGAAAATGAATAAATGGTGAAAATGAATAATGAATTATAACTATAATGAATAATCACATTTCGTTCAGGAATATTTTTTTAGAACGTTGATAAATTTAAGTCAGAAGGGAGAAATTATAATTTAATCTTAATATAAATGAAAGCCTTTGGGGCTATGAATGCATATAAGCATATAAGTTTCACATTTCCTTCTAAATAATAGGGCCGAATTAAACCAAATTTTGCACGTTTATTATTTTAGTTAAGAGAAACAGTACTGCCAATTTTTCAAAGTTCAACAATTAATTAAATATTAATATAAATTTGAAATTACTAAACATTTCGTCTTTTTTAGAGGAATTATTTCAAAAAATATTTTTGAAATATTTTAAAATTCCTTTCAATGATATCTATTACATTTCTGTACAATATTATTTCAATTTTTATTTATTTTTTCAAGTATTTAAATAATTTTAAATTACTGTTTATTTTTTACTACCTTATTACTATTTCTTTAAAATTTCTATTTTATTTTAATTTATATCTTTTTGACAAATTTTAATATGTTTCAAAGTGGTAATTTAATAAGCAGGCACAAACTCATTACTCAAATAGAGGAAAATAACATAAAGCACTTATGAGTAATTGAAATGTTCGTCAACATTTGTTCTTCAGGCTATGATGGTTTAATTAATATTTTGCCTTTTCCCCATGTTACCTTCAAAGAAAATTATTTTAAAAAAAAATTATACCATATTGAAATTTTTTTAAAAATGTTTTCGATGATAATTTATTTTCGTGCATTTTTTCTTTCATTTTCTATCCTTTAGGAAATTTAACGCTTTTGATTTGGAAATAAGGAAATTGGTAGATAATAGTTTGCCTCGAAACATTTAGACTTTAAACAACTGCTACTATTTTTTCTTAAATTTCTTTTTTATTTCAATACATAATCTTGAAAGGAGTTTTATATATATTATAATAACTATTTCAAATTAGTTTCTATGTTAAAAATATTATACATGAAAGGATTTTATTTCTGAGCCTTGTCGAATATATAAATTAAACTTGACATTTTAAAAATAAATCAACAACAATGTAGTAATGAAAATTTTTTTATTACAAAAATTAAATAAATTATGCTAAAAGGCACCGTTTCAGCCTCCAAAAAAATTTAAAGGTAATGAGAATACAAATAATGCAAAAATAAAATATAATTTCTTAAATAAATTTTTAGATTCACATTTTAGTTTAAAATGATCTTTAAATATTCAATCCTTACTAGAAAGGCATAATTATTTTTAGTTCAATAATGTTTCTAAATTCATTTTTCCAGAAAAAAATCCTTGGGTATAGCAATTCTCACAATTTAAAACACTTCCTTAGTATAAAATGTCCAATATTTGCGTAGCTTTTGATGACAATCGTGTCTATGATGCTTGCAGCCAACAGAACTGTTCAAATTCCATACCATTTAAAAATGGAAAATAATGATCGTATTCATGGATCGTCCCAAATCATCATTCGTCTTTAAAATTCTAAATGGTACATTTTGTATCTCATCAAAAGTTAGGAGTTTCAGTCAATTCTGCTCTTGCTTCAGAATCCCCATAAAGATTAATCAGAATGTTTTCTCACATTATCTCGTTCGTATTGTTTCTTTCCTTTGTTCCGGATGGTATTGATTTTCAAAACTCTTATCTCAGCGTGACTAGGCTTTCGGATAAGTTTTCAACATTTGTAATTTCAAATTATTTGTATCTTTAACATCTAAATTATTTTGATAACACCATTTTTTTTTACTGAGCAAATTACTTTTCTATCTTTTTTAATATCTTGAAGTAGCTAGTTTTAAAAATAAAGTTAGTTAATTTATTTTCTGAACAGAACTAACCCTAATTTTTAATACTGGTAGTTAAGTTTATTAAATTAAATTTTATATTTCCATTTTAAGTATTAAGTTTAAAATATACATTATCCTTTTATATCTTGTAATTAAAAGTACTGTACTAAAAGTAAATCATGCTAATCAATCTGATGCATTCAATATAATAAGAAAATCAATCGATATCAGCTAAAGGCAGAAATTAAATTTTTAAAGTTAGTAATTACATTAATTAAATTATTTTATTGAATTAATTTTTTTCCCTTCTATCCTTGTGTTATTCTGCATCAAAACTTATCTAAAGGTTCAAAAATAAAATTGAACTGATAATTGAATAAAATTGAGAAACTGATGGTAAAATAATTTGGTAAATAAATATATAATATAATTTAATTTGCATATAAGTAAAATCGGCTCTTTCCTTAATTGCATGCTTGATGCAGGAGTTAATGAAGCATAACATTCAGTAGCTTTAAAATGTAACAAAAAAAAATCGTTTTTTTAATTTTATTTTTATTTCCCTTTGCTGTCAACTTGGAGAAAATCACTAGAAAACATAACACTGTAAGATATTGCCTATATTTCTTTAGAGACATTGCCAACAATCTATAAGACCTATAATCAAATTAATATATGATATTGAAAATTTTAAGCTAACAATACCTGTTTATTATTATTTATTTTTTTTTTGCTTAGTAAAAATAATATATAGTAACAAATAATATTTGATATTTTTAAATTTATTTCTCCATGCTGCCAGCTTGAACAAATTTATCAGAAAATATAATACTGTAAAGATAATTATTATTGGCTAAAATTTTTTCTATCGTTTTCCTTGTTTAATTTTACCAATCATTAAAAAAAAAAGTCATAAATGTAAAGAAGTAACACACGATTGCGAATCGAAGACATGAAGCCTCTATCGCTTTTTTCAATTCTGTTGTAGTTAGTTGTGTGGCTCAAGGTCAAAAAGGATATTGAACTTCACGGATATCTTGGAGTTTTCGGAAATAAATTGTTCTTAAATGCCAGCCAATCGATGAGCTTGGAGGAAGTAAATCGTCTGTAAATGATTTGACGAATGTGGTTGGGTTAGAGCTCCCATTTTTCAACACCTGCAGCAAGCGTATCTCGCGCGAGTTGGAACGACACCCAATTGGGAGTCGTTGAATTCTTCCGAATCCAAACAATAAAATATCCATTTGTTGTTATTTTATTGCTCTGGAAACACACTGAGGCGCTAAATTCTCCACACTAGTGCAGATAAATATATTTTGCGGAAAAAAAATGAAATGAATAAAAAGATCGATTTTTTTTCTTAAAGTTTCCGTTTCTAGTTCGATGCATTAATAATTTAAGGTTAAAGTTTAGCCATACTCTTAGACGAGGTTAAAGATTTTTCTTCATTGTTAGGCGCTTCAACTAATTATATTATTACTATTTAACTACTAAACTATTTTTTTTGTACTACTTCATTAGATGACACCTTTTTGCTTTGAGAATATATATTTGCTGTTATTTTATTGCTCTGGAAACACCTTGGGGCGCTAAATTATCCTCACTAGTACAGATAAATATATTTTGTTAAAAAAAGTATAAAATGAATAATAAAGATAGATTCACTTTCTTAAACTTTTTGTTTCCAGTTTGATGCATTAATAATTTAGGGTTCAAGTTTAGTCATAGTCTTAGAAGATGTTAAAAATTTTTCTTCTTATTTGTTAAGCGCTTGAATTTATCATGCTATTGCTATTCAATTTCTAAACTAGTTTATTTTTGAACTACCAAAATAAATCACACCTTCACATAAATCACAAAAGAATGTATGGAATACTTGATATATTTATATATTCCATGTAAGTTTTGTATTACAACAGTTATGAGTAGTATATTTACATCAGTTATGAGTAGTTTAATTGCCAATTAAAAATGCAAGAATGCGTTAAATCGATGCACGTTCGGTATACAGACAAACAAGTTAGGGAATTAATGATTTCCAATTACAATATAGTAATACCCCTAAATTGCATCATTTGAGCTGGAAAGCGCAGACGTCGGATTCGCCTAACCGGAATTATAATTTCGCATATAGTAAATACGTATGAATTGAAATAAACTACAGTCAAGAAATAATGGGAAAAAAGTGAAATAAAGAGTTTAGTTTGCTTGTGTATAGATGCTAACCATAAAAAAGAACAATTAAAACAAAAAGTGTTACACAAAACAACGTTACTTCATTGTCGATGGCTTAATAAAATCTAACAAGCTCATCTTGCGGCTAAATGACATTTTAAGAGACATTTTTGTGTTATAAAAAGGGAAAAAATCTTTGGTGGACATAAAGAAGACAAGGCATTGAAAAATTGAGTTGTATGCCAAAAATTATGTACAGATATGGTTACTTTTAGGATATACTCGTCTTGAAGGTTTAGGTATCTGTCAGATCGTTATATAGGTTTCCGATCCTCTCTTCGAAGAATATTGCAGTTGGTAAAATGAGATGAGCTTTAATGCTTCTATGAAGATCGCCATTTATCTATAATTTATTTAAGTTTTAAGAAAGGAATACAGAGAGTGAATATCTAAATACTCATTCTCTAAACTTTTAATTTTGGTATATCTGTCAGCCAGCCAGTGACGGGATTGATTAACTTGAAGATCTTTTGTTGCATTCTTATTTCTCTTCATCTAGAAGAAACTTAGAACCAATTGTTTTTTCTCTTTTTTTATTTAAATAACTGGCTCAAAGGCTAAAGATTCCAGAATTTTGAGAAATTTTAAAGAGTCTTGAAAGCTTGCCCCACTTCAGTGTCTGCAATATTATTTGACCATCGGAAACCTATTTCATTGATATGACAAATGTCAAGACTTTTATGGCTATTTTGTTGATAAGGAAGCATGTTTGCACATAAATTTGGGTGATATATTTATTTTGATGTCTTTTTAGCTTTTCGAGTTTTATGTTTTTTAGTGTTTTGAATCTTTTTTATGGTATGTCGGATGTTGGAATAACAACTAATCCTCGCATTTCTGCAAAACCTGTTCCCATTTCCGAAATATTTGTTAATCAAGCTTAAAAGGTAATTGTTCTTGGACCCTTTACCACTCTTTTTTTGTAATGAATTGCTTGGATGCTGAATCTGTATAAATTCGTTCTTAAAATTATTCGAAATTTTCCTTCCTCTAGCGGTCATTAATTGAATTTTACTTTTTATGTTAATCAGTGTCTTAATGTTGTGCTCCTTTTGTTATATTAAAAAGAAATATATAATCTAATGTGCTTTTTTGACTATAAAATGCATTTCTCATCAATTAGTTACCAGCAACAACGGATGATTATTTTAGATTATAAAAGAAAGTGTTATTTAATTACCTTAATTTGATTTCAAATAATAGTGCTGTTAGAAATAAAAATAAAAAAAAAGCTAGAGATATATGCGAAAATAATTGGCTATGAGTAATGGAAATTAACCCCTTGCCTGCCGCGGGCGTATATATACGTCACACAACAATATACATATATATACACATGGCACTGGGGACCGAATCTCACAAGTTATCCTCGGCAGGTAAGGTGTTTTAGCAAAAGTTTTTCTATGCAAATGCATGTAAACTTCACACATTTTGTCAAAATCCTTTTGATACAGTAGCCTCATAAATTTTAACCCCTTAAGTGTTTTATTTTCTTCACTATTTAAAAGAAGACACCTTCTATTTTGGGAATATTTTCTTATTTTGATTCAAATGGAAATCAATTGAATACTTATCTATGTATTCGAAGTAATTTTAATACTAAATTTAAATCTTTATGAATGGTTTATTTTTTGCTTACAACTATTAAAATTCGAGAAATCAATGCACTGGAACTCGGGCAAAACAGTTAAGCGGTTAAAGAACTTCGCCTGTTTAGGGCAAACCATAATCTATTTTGAGATTTCGAAATATATTGCAACGAAACAGCAGCTTTTGCTAATTCTATTAACGTCATATACGCTATGCTTGAGTTATCTAAAAGTCACGACAAGCATTTTATCCAGCAAATCAATAGAAACAAAAGAAAATTCCATCGTGTGCTTGGAATCTGTACACATGCTTCAGAAGTTGAAATATCTGCTGTACATAATAGTTGGCGTGTAAAGTGACGACAAATTACATCTATAGAAATTGGAACGCATACAGGAAGAAAATTCTTCCAGACAATTAATAATGCTGTAGTGAAACTAATCATTTCTTGTGTCATATATGTGAAATTGTTGTGACTAGTTACAGTTATACATATTTGGCGGTTAGAGATACGTCAATTCGCATCACGATACATAAGTAAAAGTGGCCGAAATTTTTCAATTCAGTGACTTTACTGATTTTGATAAGGATTTTTTGATACGTGTAGACTTAGACAAAGGAATCTTAGGGATCTTTAAAAGAAAGTTGTAAGCATTTAGGATTTTGATATCTTCACCCGACACTTGAGAAAATTCTAAAGTTGTCGATTTTCCAAAGCGTGTGTTAAAAGTAATTAAATAAAAATTAGGAATTAGGTCGGGAAATAAGAGAACACTTTAGAATGAAGGTAATGTTAGCTAAATTAAGATAGGAAATTAATTATGATTTAAATTAGATTACGAGATATCATTACACGCACGCACATGCACATATAAGTTTTTTATGGCTGCTACATACAATTTCAAACATAAGAACTAAACGTAAGGGAAACAGTTTTGGGTCAGACATTTTTTTTTAAAGTGCTAAAAATATAGCATCATTTTTTTATTTTAAATATGTTCTACTTTTTAGTCTTTGACGTTTTGTTCATTAATAAATCTTTAAATCAGTTTTTTTTCTACTTATTTACCAGAAATCAACACTTAATGAATTAAAAATTTAACTAAATTGATAGAGCTAATTAAGTTCTGATAAATATTAAATTAGTTTGTCATCAATTTATTATACAATTCTCAAAACTAATAAATTAGGGAAATTAATTGCAAAATTCTATTTTGATTTATAAGAGCAGATTCAAAACTTTTATTTCAATTGGATAGCATAGTCAATCCTAAGTCAAGGATCAGTATCGATTTTTTTATTTTGTTTGCATGCTCATGCTTTATATATATTTGTATTTTAAAAACCTTTGTAGATAATTTTCTTCGAAGTTCGAAATTTTTATTGAGTGCATATTTTATATTTAACGTAAGGTAGTTTGCAATAATAAATATTTTTTTCTTATGTTATTGTTGCTTATCCAACTTGAAATGAACACCAATTCAAACCAAGTCCAAGAGTTCGGGGGAACATGGATGTAGTAGCTTCTGAGGGTAAGGACCTCTGAGCACCCGAGGGCAGGAGTCTGACTTTAGCTCATATGAAGATGATACTCACATACTAGCTTTCACACTTTTTACAGGAGGGGGGGGGGTTCTTTCACACTCCTCAGAGATAGAACACAGGGCCAAGAACAACCCTGCCCGAACTAGGACTCGAACCCGGGATGCTCAGATCATGGGGAAGACCCCTAGGCTATTGTGAAATAAATCCAATTGAATAAATTTCCTATTGTGAAATAAATCCAATTTAGAGAATAAAATGTATTACCAATTTTCTTTGAATTTATAGAAAATAGCTAAGAAGACAAAAAAAATTAATATGGTAATAATCGGCAAATACTATCAGAATGTATAGTGATTAAAAATTCACTTCCAAAAATAAACGGAAAATAGATTCTTGAGAGGATAACTTGGGAATATTTTTGGACAATTTAAAGTATAAATTGAAATATTTTAATGTTGTGCATTATATATTAAAACGAGCCTATCAAGAAAATAGTAAGGAAAAAATAACACACCTTTTTTTCTGCAGCAATAGAATGTTTTTTATTCACACGTTCACGTCATTAAAGGTCAGCAGATAAAATTTTTATTCAGAATCTTCAGATTCTCAATTCCTGTAATATTCAAACATGAAATGAAACAGTATAAAATGAATTTCATTTTTGCATTCACAATATTCGCCGATTTGGTCTATCCAATCACCTTACATTTTAAAAAGATGTCTGGTGATTGTGGAAGTTTTTCAACTCTTGTTTATCGATGTCAATGATTTTGGCGCGAGGTAAACTTTAGTTACATTCAGACCCTAGGAACTGATGTGGACCCTCCAATAGTCCATCATTTCTAAAAGTTTAAGTGGAAGAGAAAACAAAAATCGGCATGTTGATGTCTCTCTCCTTGGCTCTACGCAAATAGCATTTTGTTCCAGACGCTAGGACTAATCTGGACCATACAATATTCCAGTATTTTCAGAACTGTGGCTTGACATTTGATGTCAGTCTGATAAGCATTCCATTGCTCGAAACAATGGTATCGATCTGGACCCTCTAATGGTACATTGTTTTCAAAGTAAAAATGGAAAGAAAAAGTAAAAATAGAGTATTGACATGTAGATGTCAGTGTCCTCGGTGCGACTTAAATTGTAGGTTGCTTCTTAGACTAGTATGAATCCAGACCCTCCAAAAGTACAATGTTTACAAGGAAAAAAAAGTGGAAGGAAAAATCAATTATTAGTATGTCGATGATAGTGACTTTGGCGTAATGTAAATAATGGACCCTGCTCGGATTTTGTAATAGTTATTTTACAGATGGCCGGATCTAATCACCGGATGAAAAGGTATAATCAGGGAATTTCACTTGTTCTAATTTTTACGAATGGTAATGAATAAGATTGCTTGTTTAGCACTTTTTTGTTTACAAACATTGAAAAAGTAATCTTCTATTCTCTGATCACGGAAAACGAAATTCCGAAAGCTGTTCACATTTTCGAAAATTGTTAAGAGTTGATTGTACATGAAATTAATAAATCTCCTCTAAACGAATAATCAATAAAAAGTCGTTAAAATAGTTTCGAGAGATCGGACGAATTTTGCATCAAGAAGTTGTGTGCATGATTATTTCATGAATGAAATATTCCCAGATCGGTGGATTGATAGAGACGGATCATTTTAAATTTTGAAGGTCACCGCACAATTTTTCAGGCAGATATGAAAACTTGAAAAAGCTTTTTATATGAAAAGGGCTAGAAAGTGAAAAATATTTCTGAAATCTTATTATTTAGTATTTAAGTTTCCAATGTTGGTGGTATGAAAACTAATTATAACAAAAAAAATCTTGTGTTTTATCATTAAATAAAATATGAGTAGCAAAAACGTTGTTAGAAAATCGTTCTGTAGTGTCGAAAAATTAATAAAAACTATCCGCATCTTTTTCAAAACGCCATAGACTAGAGCAAAGGAGGCGTTGATAATTGCTCTAATGAAACTAACTATCCTAGGTAACTGAAGTAGCAACTTCTGGAGATGTAAAGAATTTACCCTTTGCACTAGGAAGGTGACATTAACTCGCCGTTCAAGACGGTGCATTATTTTGAAGTTTTATTTGATTATTTATTTAATTTTGATTATTAAAAATGCCTACAGAGTAGTAAGAAGATGAATATTTATCAAACGGCAGATTTTAAATAAAAATAGTTATTTATAGTATTTATTTTTCGGGGCAATAAACAAATCATTTTATTAGGTAAATAATTATGCATTGAATTATTTTTCCAAGTGCAAAATTTAATAATAGTAAAAAAAAGCAATATTCTATTACCGAAAAATTTTGTTTTATTGTATATCCCTTAAACTAATTTTGTAACCTTATTTGTATGTAAAATAATTCTAATAAACAATTTCCACATTTTTGGCAGAGTTAAAATTTTATATGACCTCATATTCATTCGATTCTATTTAAAAATATATATATATATATTTTTCAGTACATGAACTTTTGCTGATTTCATTGTTAAAATGTAGAATAGCTTTCAAGAGATAAATAATAATCCTCTAATTTTAATTTGCTTTATATCAGTTTAAAAGAAATTACTGACAAATATAGAAGTTAAAAATTATGCTGTTTGCATATGAAAAGGTAATTTCCTATTCTCAATTCCAATATCTGACTTTTGCCAATGACATTATGATAAATGATTTTAAGGAATATTCTGCTATCATTTCCTAATCAATTCCTTTGTCTGGAAAGGAAGTAATTTTTCTGTCACGTGCATTTAGTGAATTGATCTTAATGTATTATTAAAATGATTTATTATTAGATTTCCTTTGAAGAATCCAATTATATTATTTCTCAGTTTTAATGGATTATTCTGAAATTATAATGTACTAAGAGCCTGAAATAGATTCGCTGTAAGAAATACATTCAATATTTTACTCAATTTATTTGCCTTGCTTTACATAATGATGAATGATTTGAAAGTATTGAATTTATTATTTTATCTTAAAAATTGCTTTTTAAATTATTTTGCTCAATCTCATATTATAAAAAGAGAAACGTCATCAAAAACGTTGTGAATTATAATTGTCTTTTAAAGATTGTAGAAATTGAAATGTATTGTGTGATATAGGTATTAAAATGCCTTTTATTGAGTTTCTTAAAAGAATCTAACTGTATTATTTCTCATTTTAATTTATTATTTTATACTGAATAATTGGAACTGATTCTCAAGATGATATGAACTTATTATTTTAGTTAATTGCTATCTAATTATTTAATTCTTTGAATTAATTAAAATATTTTATTTAGTATTTAAATGTGTTTATTTTATTTTAATAAAAATGCTGGATTTTTAAACTCCGGAGATTTATTATTTAAATTTTAATTGTTCTTCTGTTTTTTAAATTTTATATTATGAGAAGTATAAAATATAACATGAAATTTAATCAATAACTGTAGTTTTCAGGTCACTCAAATTGATTGACTGAATAAATTCAAAGATCGTCTATCTCGGATTTTATTTAACACTTGTAGCTTCTTCAATTCTGTAATATAATAAATATCATAAAATATGCAAATAATATGCAATTCATATTATTCATATATCAAATGATTCATAAAAGTATATGAATCACATTTAATCATCTTTTCTTCGGGCGAACTTTATATTTAACTTTTTTCTATGTCTTTAGCCTTCTATATATCTGCTTCCCGAATTTTGCTTTTTTATTCTTCCTTACACGATTACAAATTCATGTTTCAAATAATTTTATCTTAATTTTATAAATTACCTCATTTGTTATTTATAATAAAATAAGTATTAATTTTCTTATTACTAAGTTCATTCGAATTCAAGTACCTATGAATATTAGATCCTGCAAGTTTCTCTTTCAATGATAAAAATCCCTTAATCCCTCAAAAAACGCAATGACAACCCGTGTTCCTGAGGGGATAAAATACAAAATAGGATTCGCACTAGCGGATGACTATTAAGGTATCTGTCTACGTTTAAAAGGTATTTTTTTTATAAAATTCACAATTTTGTTATTATTTTATTTTGAAATCTGTTTGTTTAGGTTTTCAAATGTGTGTTTGTTTCAATTCTACGATAAATAGAAACCGAGATATGTGATTTTTTACAATCCACTGTAGCTGAAAACGAAACCGAAAGTACCATACGGAAGATGAATGTTTTTAAACATTTTATCAGATATATGCCTCTGAGTTGTAATTTATTTTATAATACATTCTGTCAGCAAACCACGCCTATTAGGATATGTTTTGAATAATTTTAATGCCGAAAGGATTGGCAGTTACATTTGCTTTTAAACAATTTTTTATGCTTACAAAGCATTTTTAGTACAAGACAAATGGAAATTTTAAATGAATTATTTGAAAAAACTTGGATTTCGTAAACATTTTCATACACAAAACATGATATATTAAAAACTTATTAATATATTTGAAGTGTAAATTTTGTAAGTGTTCCAAAGGCAATGAACTAGGTAGTTTTTGTTTTAGAGCTTCCTAATGTAATTTTCAACAACGAATTTTGTGAAATTTTCATTACAGAAATGCTCGATTAGCTATAGATTTTTTGAAAATGCATATATTACTTAAATTCTAGTTCATTCCCTTCACCAGAGCTGTAAGTATGTTGTGTATAAAAATAATTGAAATATGTACAATAGAATTTTTTCTAGTGTGTTTTGTTTTATGTTGCAGTTTTCGCTATATTTACTCAAATTGACACATTTTATAGAATTTCAATTGGCACAGAATTTCCTGATCAATACTTTTCTTTATTTGCAATCACACTGATCCAGAAAATGAACTGAAATAGCTCATTAGAGGGATTTTTCAAAAATTTGTCTCCATATGTAGACATATACTTTAAGCAAATGTATAATCCAACATCTTTTAAAACAATCTTTTAAATTCTCAAAAATTGCATATAACCATGAAATGTATAAAAAAATATACTGTCGAAATAATAAAAGAATCTCATATACGATGGTTGGGTCATATATCTATATATAATTATGTGCCTCCCCAAAAAACTTCTTTTTTTAAATAGAGGGAAAAGAATGATGAAGACTACCCACCAGATGGCAGGATAATGTTGAAAAAAAATATGATCCAGATACGAGTGAACCGATAGAAGGCTATTGCATCGAATGGGTTTAGATAGAGTACATTTGGATAGACAACTATGGTCTGTAAAAGGTTTTAGTGTTTGGGAAGAGGAAGAAAAAAGATACCCGCTTTAACACATATTGTTCATTTATTTTCAATAATGCTGGAATCAAGCCATGGATAAAATTTTCTTTCAATCATCGTTGTCAATGTAATATTTTTTCCTTTTTCTGTTCCTCCTTTTTAATAACATCCATGTATATCTGTATTAATCCAAATAGGAACCACATGAAATCTGGAACAATGGCTGGTGTGATGTCAAAATGTTAAATAAACTTATATTATTCAACAAATGATTGCATGATTGATTACAGAATATCAGATAGAAAACATTGATATATATATATAATATATATATATATATATATATATATATAAAATATAAATATTGAAAATACCTGTAGTCTAGAGTATGGATATGAGGCACGTTTTATCAGGTTCTGTTGCTATAATAAGTCATTAAATTAAAAATAATAACTGAGATTAAAAAACGGGAAAAATCTTTCAAATATAAATCATCCCATATCCAACTGTTCTAATCAACAGCTATTCGAATCCACGATAATTGATGCATTAGAAATATATGTCCAGTGATGTAATCTTTAATCTATTTTAAAATAAGTGGATTAAAGGCGGTGTATAGATACTGAAGAAAAAATTGGAAATATAGCCTAACTTATAGTAAAGCAAATGGATAAAAGTTCTGTAAAAAGGAGCTTAAATGTCTTACTGATTTCAATCATGTTAAGATATCAGAGTGCCTAATTTAATTATGACAAATTAATTAAATTCCAAATCGCTAGAGATACCCATATTCTCTAGTCTGAAAAATGATTCAAGTGACCTAAAGAAGCTAATTATGGTTATTTGAGGTAGTAAACGTTTTGCTGAAATGATCATTGTATCTAAATGTTTTTACAGTCCAACGATTCTATTAATCATATTTAAAAAAATATTCTTGACGCAATAATATTTTTAAAAAAGGAGTTCGATATTTATGCTCTAAAACTGATCAAATATTGCAGAATGAAATATCTTTATGCAGATGATTTTAGATCATTTCAAAGAAATCTTCAAAGTGGATCTCAAATCAAGCGTTTTATTGAGACGATCTTTGATTGGTCTAAAATAATGAAATTTAAAAATAAACAGTCTCAAAACTCTTATCTTCTTCTTATCTAAAGTATTTTATTAAACAAAATAAAAATTTACATATTGTATAAAAATTGTAGATAAATTGTAGTGTAAATTTGTATAAAATTTGCCCATTGTAAATATTTTCAAATGAGCATTTATTAATATACAATATAGCATAAATTCCTTCTTTCATTTAAAGCATTTATTTACTAAGAAATAAGAAAATGTTTCAAAAAGTTTAGGAATTAGTATTAGGACACATACATTTCATATCCTATGCACATCCTTGCATAGGAGATAAAAAATACGGAAATAAAAGGAAATTAATTAAATTTATATAATATAACTTATTCGAATTATGGATGCTCGTGTTATTGATTTGTGATTTACAAATTCATTGATAAATTATTTTAAAATAACTGGATTAAAGTTTGCATGTTATTTGTTTGGAAATAAATCTTATAAAATAGTAGCATTTTAAAAGACAATTTTACTGGCAAACCGAAAAATGAAAACGCATTATTTTACTTATCTTTTGTAGTTTTTATTTTACAACTAATTTTTACAAATATATATTAAGGAATTTATATATTAAGGAATTGTTTTAATAATCAAATTTATATCGGGTGACACTACTTGTGTAGTCTCAAAAATTAATTTAATTATTTGATTAATTCCTTTAATTCTGAAAATTTAAAATATGTGCAACCAAAAAGAATACACAAATGTACAAAATTACAGAAAGCGTGTTCAAAGAAATTGATTGAAAATAGTCTAAAAAATTTTACCTTTACAAACATGAAGAAAGTCAAGTTAAATAAAAGAGAACTAAAGAGGTTACTCAACCAATCTTTATATAAAACGCAGAAGTAAATATAAAAGCTGACTCTTATTTGCCTACGGTTTATTTCTTAGATAAAATATATTGTAAAATATTTGACATGAAATTTCTAAAGATGTTTCTCTTCTCTCTTCAAAGTAAACAAAAATTCGTAGAGAATTTTTTTCTTATTTTGTAACAGTTTATCTTTGTAATTATAAGTACTTTTTCAGGTAATCGGTGGTTTTCCTCTCTAAAAAGGTGAAGTTCTCCACTTGGCATAAGAATCAATGTTTGTTCAGCGTGAAATTTCGCAGCTGTCAAGAGCAAATGGCAATTCTCTTTCTTTCCAGGGAACTAGTATAAAATTTCTCGTTGAACACTTTAATGGAACGATTTAAAACTTAATGTTTTGCTTGTTGTCAAAACATTTCTCTTCAGCGTCAATTAAAGTTTTAGATATTCAGGAAGTTTGATCTAATGTCAAAATATCCTGAGCTAGGTCTTAGCAAAATGGAATAGATAGCGAAATTGTTTTATTATCATAGTAAGAAAATATATTCATCAGCACAGTAAGACGGAATTTTTGTCAGTTTTTGAGTTCTTATGATTTCATTCAATTATTATAAATTTATCTCTTCCACTGTGGAATAAATGACAACCCTAAAAATCTTTGGTGCAAATTTAAAATATTCAAATCTAGAAAATATAGGGTGATTATAAATAATTGATCTTATTCAGACTTAAGTGGATACCGTCCTGGTAACGTATTTTATTGGAACTTGAGAGATATATCTATTGTTACGGAACTTCAAACCAACCATTACTAAATCCTTAAAATCGCCGGCTTCGTTTGTGGTGGGTGTATGGTGTGAAAACAATCAGTAGGCCTCAATAACGAACGGCGACGTTTATTAAATACGACGACACGAGTTTCAGGACGACAAATATATATAGTCTAGATAAACACAGGACAACACATTACAACAAACAGTAGCCCATATTTAGTAATTGATAGCAATAACAACCACAGAACACAAAGCGGTCAGACAGAATTCAGCAGAAAAAAGAATTAACGTAGCTTCACTCTACGGCATCTACAAACATCTGCATATCGCCACTGTCCCCTCGCTTTAGCTGTATCCAACTGCTGACACACTACTACACGACTGGCTACTCCACACAGGAGTCGATGTTGCTTCCACAATAAACACCAGGACTCGGCACACAGCTCTGTTCAGCAATAACTTGGGTTCCACACAACGCTGGCACTTCACCGGACTAATCCGACATTGTTTCGTTATCCTCTCGACAACTCGATACACGACTCGTTTCACCAATACGACTCCAACTCAGTATACAACTCCAACTGACTGCAGCTTGAGACTGCTGGCATCTTATAGTTTCCGGGAGGCTGACCGAGAAGGTTCGGACCAATCAGAAGTATCTCTATTATTATTGGCTGAATTGATATAATTCTCAGTTTTCAGCAATATCTATTTTGTCGCCAAATTCTTCGCCAAATTGCCAAATAGTTACCAGGTTTGTCGCCAATTACTGACGCGACACCTGATCTGCATCCAGCCATGATAACGCTCGTCCACACGTCTCCAGAGACACACTCGCGGAACTGGCCAAGTTCAAGTGGGAGCAACTCGACTATCCGCCTTACAGCCAGGACATGTCATCCTGCGATTTTCATGTGTTTGGTCCCCTGAAAAAACATCTGAAAGGGAAGCGCTTCAAACTCAGTTGGCGAACTCAAGGACGCTGTGAAGGACTGGGTCTCGTCACAAGAATTCTGAGAACAAGGAATCCTTCGGTTCGTTAATCAATGGGATCGTTGTGTAGGCCTATGGTGTATACTTTAAATAAATTCATTTATATCCACAGGGTCGTTTCATAACTTTTCATTTAACCCCTTGTATAAAACAAAATTATACAAAAGTGTAATCAGAATACAGAGGCTGTGCATGCCCAACTTTAGAACCGTTATAGTATCCAGTATTCCATTTCTAGCAGTTCCGAGTATTTGGTGCCTCAAAAAGATATAACTGGTGGCTAATTTAAATTTGAAAATAAAAAGTGTAGTAAGTGCCAAAAAATCGTCTCAAAGCTTAGTAAGTACCACAATTTTACATTTTATATTATTGAAAAACGGGTAGAAATTTGTAGAAAGTAATAATAAGTACTATTAAGGTCGATGCAAAAGAATGGACCGAATTTCCATGGCTTGGAAAGCGCAGACAAATAATGAAACTGGTCTGAAACTTGTTTTTCACTCTTCCGTAATACTTTCATTTACTTTGTTTTAGGTCTTTCTGTTAATGAATGCCAAATGGCAATACAATTAAATGCTCCAGATTTCAATTGATCTATAGTCATGATCAGTGTATCATCATAGATTCCTAGTCTACACTCAACAATTAGATAGTGCATAATTATAAAGTATATGAAACATACTGAGTTAGAAGAAGCTTAAATTTACTAATGTTTCAGTACCAGTGAAATAAGTTTGAGATATTGAAAATAAAAATTGATTATTGCATAGCATTGCAAGGTTATTCTTCACGAGATAGAAACGAACAAAAGAAAAAAAAAATAAACAAAGAGAAAACATGAAATGAAACATTGCATCAACATATAAATATAACAAAGTGTTTAGCATTTTATTCGTAGGATTTACATTTCTAAAAAGCATAAATACTGCTGAAAAATTACAAACTCTGATTCTTATGCAGATTTGGTATTGGCACTGGATATTATTCCCTAAGTACTGAAAGATTCTTAACCTACCATGCACCGTCTTGGTAATTAAAACAAATTCAAAAAGAAAATCCTTCAGTTGATTCAATACAATTGTGTTTTCATATGATCAGAAAAAAAAGGAGTTAAGATATAACAGTTTTGGTAATCATGTTGGCTAATTAACCAGATTGCTCGACCCCTTCCAAAGCTCTATAGATGTAACACTTAGATATGTCATTCCCATTAGAACGACATGTTAGGTGTGTCATCACTTGCTTAGAGGTTTAACAAAAGAAGATCCGAAAAAGATCTGATAGTATTTGCTTTTGGAAGTTTAAGGATAATCTACCGAATCCGACAAGGAAGTATGAGCTGAGATTTTATTAGATTGTTTACGTCAATTCTGGCACAAATACTTAAAATAAAATGGTTTCAGCTTTCTTATAATATCGTCATTCCCTTCGATGGAAAGTTATTTAATTCCTAATCAATTGTGTGGTCTTTATTCTTTTAAATATATCCTTCGTTTGGCAGTGATAGCAGCTGTATTTTCAAGGCTCATCAGATCTTTGATGATACATTGTTGCTTGGTTTGAGAGATAGGTGTAACAGTTCTTTATTTTGTGAACTATTTTGCTAAGACTACAAACGCTGATATTTTTTTTTCATTGTAACTCAATCATGCAGTTAACCCCAGGTGCTAAGGCAGGACGAGAGTAATTCCCTACATATTTATCTGTAACAAATGCTTGCAGTAAATGTTTGCTCAAAAATTCAAATTTGCCGAATAGTTAATTAGGTATTTCTTTTTAAAATTGCAAAATTCACTTGAACAAAAGTTAAAATTTCTAATATTCCTAAAACTGCTTATAAATCCATTGAAGTTGAGAATAGAAAATACAGATACAGAAAGCTCAGCGACGAATGATAAAAATAAAACTCGAATAACTTCTTAAATATATACAGAGAATTAAAAAAAATAAAGTCTAAGATATTGTAAAAGAAAACTCATAAATGGATCTTATCGCATGTATTTTATTTTCTTAAAGCATAATACAAATATTTTCTGAAATATATTTGATTCCACATATGCCCACTGAAGCGAATGAAAATTTCTGGGACATTAAGCAGACAGTGTTTTTTCTATACTTCCAAAGATTAACTAATACAAGGAAAAAAAGGTTCTTCAAGTAATCGGCTTTTCTCTTTCTGAAAAGGCGAATCTCTTCTCTGCGTAGTGTGAAAATTCGCAGCTGCCAAGTACAAATGTCAATTCTGTTTATACTTTGCACCGTTAGGAAATTCGATTTTGATCTGGTTAATGTGAGATTTGGAAGTTTAATGTTTCGTTTAGTCAAAATATTGCACAGCAGTGCATTTCTCAAAACTTGAATCATTTAGGAAGTAGTGCATAAATGTGGCGCCGACACTTTTTAAAATGATGTTAATGAAATTTTTATTCAGATGGAAAAATAAAGAAATCTTGATTTAAGTTGTGATAAGTTGTAAAGTATTCGTTCCATATTAACTGATTATGTGCTGAAATTTCTTTTAACTTCTTTTTCGGTGGTCCCAGAAAATATTTTCCTTTCACTATCTTTTTCACTACTAATTTCTTAAGGATTGGAACGATGAAGGTGAAAAGGAAAAACACAAATGACTACTTCGACCCTTCCCCCCCCCCCGAAGATACGAGGAATTTTCGAATGATTGGAACATTTCGACAAGACATTAAGTTCTAAGGGTATCACAGGGCCACTGTATTACGCCTCTTAACGGAGACACGGTAAGTGAGTAATTACAAACCCACACCATTTATGTACCCATCTGCCATCGAGCGGTAACCATACAGGGATCATCTCTTCTCTATATCTGAAATGCCTCCCCCCTTCCCCCAAGTCTAGTGATAGAGGAAAGAAACAGAAATAATTAATTAGTACCATTAGAACAAACGATATTTACTTGATATTATTGAACAGTATCTTGGAATATCGACAGGAATGAAATAGGTAATCTAAGAATATCGGCAGAAATGGAATATATAATCCAAGAGTATCAACAAGAACAATATTTAGAAATATCTGGAATGTCGAACAATATTAAATAATAGAGTGAAAATGAAAATATCATAACCATGTTGTTGGGCATTTTGTAGTAATAAGAGATTTTAAAACGGGTGGTGCAATTCTAATGATCCGAAATACCCTAATAAATCCTTGGCAGATGACATCAGTGGAATTTTGGGGGTAGCAAATCAGACTTTAACTCCTAGCATTTAAGAACTTAATGCTATCGAAAAAATTTTGACGCGAAAAACTTTTGTAATCGTGAAAGCATAAACGTTTTGACAAATATTGAAATCGATAATTTTACTATTAAGAATCCATCTAATTTAAAACTTACTTTGAACATGCGGAAATGAAGTTCCACAGGGCAATCCAAAGAACACAAAATGTAATGTCAAAAAATGCTTTATCGCTAGTTATATACCCTAGAATTTTTGTGATACTTGATATATAAGATACTACATTTTACATTTCTATATCGAAGAATTATATTACCTGTGATGATAAGAGGTACAAATACGTTCAAAAAAACTTTTACCATAGAAGAAACTTTTAAGCCAGTAAAAATATATAAAAATCAAAGGCATTGGCGTCTGGCACGTTGGATAAAAAAAAGAAATTTTTCCACTCAAGACTACAAGAATAAGTTTGGTTGTCGCTTCCACATAGAGACGTATAAGGCGTATTGATTTTTTTCTTGAATATTATCGTAACCACTACCAAATATCTACATTGCTTTTGTTCCCGACAATGTTATCTCTGTCTGGTTATGCCTCAAAATTAATCGGTGAACATGCCTTCTCTTGAAATAGCAGTGCAATAGGCTAATGAATAAAATTTTAAAATCACACAATTATTTAAAATAAAATAAAGAAACTTGCTTTATGATAACATGAAAGCTGTATGTCATCTTTAAAGATAGGGTAAATGTTCAAACGTAACACAAAATATTTTTATACTTGGTACTTGATACTCGATAAGTCACAGGAGAAAACAAATTTCTCTTTAAACGAAGTATAGAACTATAAAAGATAAGATGGCCTATTCAATAAAAGTTCGATATTATTTAAAAACATGTTTAGAAAATAGAGGAATATTTTTAAATAAAATATTTTTAAATGTTCTAACATATAAAAATATAGAGGCATAGAAGTATTAGAGGTAAGGTGGCTTACTCAATAAAAATTCGATAGTTTTTAAAAACCGTTTAAAAGTAAAATTTTTTTAAATAGTATTAGAGTTTTTAAATGTTCTAACATATAATGCATAATTCATTCGCTTAAATGCAAAATAATTCAATAGATAAATTTTTGTTGACCAAAAAAACAAAATCAGTATCATATGCGGAAAAATTTTAATTCTCTGTCCATGAAAAATATGAAGAAATTTGCATGTAATCCTTTCACGTTGTTGAATCATTAAATTAAAAGAAAAGGCTGTAAGTATTCTTAACAGTTATAACTGAAGGGTCTTTCATTAGAAGTTATTTGATATAAATGTTCTATGTTGTTGACTTTGTTCTATCAGTATGCAGAATATGAAATATAGTTTTTTAAACTTACCAATTTCCTACGTAAATTACAAGAATGATGGATAAATATATATAGAGAAAATAGCTTATTCTATTTATTATTAAATCTATATATTACCGTTATCTATATATTACAATTATTATTTCTAACTATAAAATCAAACCTGTCATTTAAAGCAATTCAATAGCAGCATATTAAAGAGTTATAAATATTATTGTGAAAAAGAATGCATATTGCATTTTTGCATAGAACGAACTGAATGATATTGCGTTAAAAAAGATTAATCATTATTTAATAGAGAGAAAAAAAGTACATAATTTTATAGATTTAATCCTATAAAAATACTCGTGTCAAAAATTTATTCTTACATAACTACTCGAATTTGCTTTTTACAAGACAGATCCACATTTGTAACAAACTATACTTGTTCTAGAAATATTTCGCTTAATCTTTCACTTGACAACCAAATTTATTACACTATGAAACAAATAAAAAATTATAGGTTATTATTGGCCAACCAGTATAAAGAAATAAAAAAAAATTATGGGTTTTAATTTTGATTGAATTAACATTATTTTTATACTGGTTGCCAATACGTGCATTCAAATTTATTTTCTTGCTTTTTTGAACTCCTGCTTCGGGTTAATCTGGCTTTCATCTAAATGAAACACAAATGTGGATTAATTTGCTCTGAAAGTCTTCCACGAAGGCCTCTGCTCTATGTATATTATATATATATTGCAACTAGGTCAAATTCCGACATAAGATAATACCTGATTGCTATAAAACCACCCATTTTCATTTAATCAAAAGTCCTTAAATAAGCTAGATCACGGGGTCCTGAATTTTAAAGCATTGCAACCCATTTTTTTTAGAAATCGAATGTGAAACGACCCAGTTCATTCTCGGCACAATGAAATTTTTGAAACGAATAGCACGCATTTTTTTCCTCGAAAGAAACGTTATGGCCAAACAGGAATAATCGGTAAAAGAAAAAAAAAACAACAACATTATTAAATATAATAAATATCTACCCAAATATTAAAGAATTAATCATACCGAAAAAGAATTTTTGATTCGATGAGGGAGCACCGAGCTGACACGATTCACTTGTTTACACATTTTCTTTTTTTAATGTGTTACTATCATATGGTTTAAAGAAAATTTTAAACCCTAACCACAATTTTAGAACTTATTGGTAAGGTACATATACTTTCAGGATCTTAACATGACCCCCCCCCCCAGAAAAAATGATTTGCGATTAACCTAGGGGCTATAATACACAGTTTAGGGACCCCTGAGTCCGATATTTTTGAAAAATCAACAGTAAATCATCACATATTGTGCTAGCAGCTCCAAATGACCCTAGCAAAGAGTGTTTGTATTATTTTTCTTCTTTTTTTAAAAAAAATTAAATTTGCATTTCTCGGTGTGCATGCTTATTGAATGTTCTACCTAGGCAATTTATCTTAGGCAATTTACATTATTTTATGGAGAATCTGTATAATGAGATAAAATGACAAGGCAAATGTTAACCTTTCAGATGTCCTATATTTTTGCACTGTATGTGACTAAACCATTGTACAAAATACTTAAAATAAAATATGAGCATAAAAAACTCTACCTTTCAGCACACTTAAAGAAATATAAAGTGGTAAAATATTAAGTAGACATTTTTAAAAAGAATTTATTTATAAAGATTAACTAACCGAAAAAAGAAGCGCTCTTGAGACAGTCAGCGTTTCCCTCTAAAAGGGTGAATTTCTTCTCTACTTGGCTCAGGAATAAATATTTGCATAGTGTAAAAGTTCACAGCTGCCAAAAACAAATGGCAATTCCCTCTATCATTACGGAGAGCCGTTAGAAAATTTGGTGCTGAACTGTTTAATGTAAAGTTTCGAGGTTTAATATTTTGCAGTTGTCTAAATGTTGTATCGACGTAGTTAATAAAGCTTGAGGTATTTCAAAATTTTACGAATAAATATAGTTTCGAAAGATTGAAGCTTTATATTCTGAGAAATATTGCATGTACCAAAATATTATTTATTAGCACTATAGATTATTAAAGATAGTTGTTTCAAAAATGCTATAAGTTGAGAGAGATATAAATATATTGTTTTGCCATTGGAGAGCGCCACGAAACTACTTTGATACGCTCAACAGTATATCCAATTTTGAGATTGAATGATTATTATGAATGAATTTAACGGAATCAAAATGTTCTGATTTTGGGTTGCAAATTAAGCACTTATATTCACTATTCATATTTGTGATTATCAGCCGTAATTTATTCAAAATTCATGTTCATCTTTTACAAAAGCAGTTGTTTATAATTTTAGCAAAGTTGGTTTCAAACAAATACATAAATGTAAGTTAATATTATAAATGAAAGCAGTTTTTAAAGACAAACTTTAATTAGTTCATTAAAGATCTAAATTATTATTTTTTCAAATTTTTATCCCTAATGTCATGACTAAAATTTAAAAGTGATATAGAATTTAGACAAATCATTTTTTAAATTCATCTCTAGATGGCGTTATTAATATGGAATCACAATTTAATTAAATTATTTAAATTTAACAATAATTAACCAATCAAATTAACTAACTAATTTAAATTCGATTTCCCAATTCATGCGAATTTTTTAGGAGACCCATTTTTTTTTCAGCATGATCGCATTCGTGTTCACAGAGTGTGGGTTGTGCAGACCTGATTTGCTAATGTAGATATTGAGGAATTAGGTTGATCTGACGCGAGTCTAAATCTGAATTTCACATTACATCTGTGGGATGAATTAGAGAATCAAATTCGAGCTGACCACAAAAGCTGACGTTAATAATACTTACCAGTTTCTTTACAGGAATGACGCACAATTTCTCCAGAAATATCTTCACCCAAACTGGAGGATATCCCTCTTCATAGAGTAGCAACTGTCATTGAAGCAAAATGTGGACTCGCTTCATTTTAATAACTATAACATCCGAATTATTTCGATTACATTGCAATTGAAACTACTTAAACGTTAAGAATCTAATTTTTGACCAATTAATATTGACTAACATTAAATTTTTTGTTATATATAATGTCTTGTTTAATGCAATTCATGTTTCGTCTTCTACTTATAAATATGAAAACAATGTTTAGTTTATTTTTAACTTTGCATCGAATTCAGTATAATTATTTGGAGATTCAAATTTAAAGAATATGAATTTGTGAAAAAACTCCTCGTAATTAAGTTTTTCTTCAAAAGCAACTGAAATCAAACTTACGTCGAAAGATTTCTGAATCTTAAAGGTATTCAACTGGAATTTTTAGATAGATTGCAATACATATCTGGCTTTGAAATTAGAAAATAAATTGTGCTATATTTCACGCATAAGAAATAAAAATTTATTTCTTAAACATTTATAGAATTCGCTTCGGATTTTAATATAATGCTTTAATGATGCTTTACAACATATTTTGCGAATTTGAAATTGTGTCAACATTTTTATATTTTCATAATAATTTGTATTTAAAAAAGGTTTATATCTTCCCGAACATAGTGCAGTATTTAAAAAAATACAAGGAAATTATACCAAATTCAAAAAAATATATTATCGGAAGTTTTAAATTTATATCTTCTTTCTTTGCAATGATATTATCTCAAACGTTTTTCTTTTTCATCAACTTCTGTTGCCCTAGATAATTACATGATTGAATATTCATGGTAAATTGTGAGCTAAAAACATAAAGGTCAAAATTCAAAGACAATTCATCTAACTTTTTAGTAAATATTTGTAAAATTGAATGTATCCTAAAGTGTCTTGGTTTGATCACATAGTAAATACGGAAGTTTATAAAAAGTTTATAATTTTTTTTAGCTAGATATGTTTTAATGGTCACTTTTTAAAGAAAAATATGAATGAATGATGTCCTCCTATGTATCTATTGGTCGCGGTGACCTGATTTTAAGGACTTGTCTTCGTAACCGGAGAGTTTCAAGTTCGTGACCCGATTCTACGGAAGAACCGTCGTGTAAGAGGGTCTGGGGTACTTAAAATCCATTGGGTCCTCCCACTGATATGGTGTGGAAGTTTGGAGAGAGGTTGCCTGTTTAGATGTCGTCCTCGCCAACTTATCGCATTTCAAAATTACTAGGTGCATCCCAAAATAACCCTAGTGTTGCTTTACAACGAGACTAATAATAATTGCGCATCAATTTTTTTAATCCGAGTTAATATGACTAAACCATTCTATGTATCTTCATTATATATCTATACGACTCCACATATCTATATGTCCTCCAAATGTTCACTCAAGAAAATTAGATTTAAAACTTTTTCAGAAAAAACCCCTTTTCAAGCACCAGATGAGATTAGAATGGTTTTAATATTTAGAAGTAAAATTTTTAAGAAATTTAGATCTTAGATTTTCTTAGAAATTAATAAAATGGCTCTAAGGTATATGGTTTCTTTGAATAGCTAAATACGAAGAATATATTTTTTAATTACTTGATCAAAAATTATAATTTTTTTATATTATTTTTCCGCATTAAATTTTTTTATCCAATAATACTCAAAGACACTTCTTATTCTTAGCAGCAAAACAAATAATTAATTCGACAAACTCTCTGACAACAATGTACCGCCATATTATTTATTTTCGCCTTTAAGGACCTTTCTACTCTCGTGATATACGGTACATTCAATAAACTTAATGTAACACTACGAAGTAAACAGCTTTCATCTCTTACTGTATATTCGCTGCGAATAAACATCATCTATGAGCCCAGTACCTATTTTCTGATAAGGCGAAATGTGGGAAGAAAAATGCATGCCCTGTTATGAATATATTATTATCTATTCCATTTCTTCAAGTATTTCCACTTCTGTGATGAATAGGAGGATATACACCGAGTAATTTCTTCCGTAGATATTAATAAACATATATACCACGGTAGTAGTATTTATTTATTATTATACTGTTTCTGTTACCAAGTATTTCTTTTATAAAAGATTATTTTCAGAATTAATAATCATACAAATTAAAGAATTTTTTTATCAGAATTATTTATTTGATATTATATTTAGAAATAAAATAATGCAGAAGACAACTAAAAGTAAAAACAGAATATTAAAAACTATATATTTCAGATTTTAGATTAAAAGCCTTAAAAAAGAATATGCAACGTATCGAATCGAATCGTGGTTCTACAATTGATAATTAAATCTTTAGAAATGAACATTTATTATATATATTTATTATGAGAACATTTTTTTATTATATGTATTTTTAGAATAATATTTAGGCTATTATATATATATATAGGAAAAATAAAAACAGAATTACAAAATAGATTAGAACATTTTTTTAGAACATATCTTTTTTGAACAATATTTACGTTAGGTTCTTATATATATATATATATATATATATATATATATATATATATATATATATATATATATATAGACCAATATTTTGTTTTAAAATATTTCAGGAGATAAACTCATGGCATAAAAATCAAACATTAAAAATATTGCACATTTTACATTAAAAGCCTTAAATAAAGAATTTGCAGTGTATATAGTCTAATTGTAAATCTATAATTAATACCTAAATCTTTAGAATTGACCGTTTACTTTCAATGAAAAAAATTCTCTAAATGTCGTAAAGAATGTATTTTGGATTATTTAATAAATGTGTTGCTTAGGAAACAACGAAATCAAAGTTTTATAAATTCTTCATTCTTTGTGATTTATATTTCGACAAATATTTTTAGATTGATTTTTAAAAAAAAGAGTTTTTAACTTTTTTTTATTAATATTAATCGAATCATAAAGCTTTAAAATTCCATTTAAGCACATCAAGCTCCCCTTTACAAAATGCGGTTTTTCCTCAACGTATCTATTGTTTTCATCCTTAGTAGTGGTAATCAAAATTTCAAAATGCAATCCCCAAAATTTCCCTGTTTATTGCAGAACAGGGAAATTTTTTTTGTTTAAATCATCTGTGCGTCAAAAATATTTTATGATATGCGGCTCATATTCTTAGGCATGCTATAAATTTGTAGCTTTCCCAATATTTTAGCTTAAATTTATTGCTTGATTAAATATAATGAAGCTATAAAGTTCTACGCTTTCTATAAACCACGAAATAATCAAAATCACCAAACGTGATTTAATAATTCTATAAAAACAACTTGCAAAAATAGGGAGGGTGAAGTTAAATTTAAACGCAGACTTCATGTTTTAAAATTTCATTTTTATGAAAAAAAAGCTATAATAAATAAATTTTAATGAGTTTATTGTTTAAATAAACTGCAATTTAACCCGTAACTGAACACTGGATTCAAAATGACCTCGCATTGTTCATTAGCTCTGTATCACGTGGTATTTTGTCCTTGAATACAATCATCTTCCCAGTACCTTCAAGCTTTTCTTTCAGCAGTATTTTGGCAGAAGTCTAAGCATGGACAAGTGCGTGTTACTGTGGTATTCTTTTTCAAAGATTTTGTTGTTATTTGTGGAGTCATTGATTCCAGGTTTCTGAAACTGCTTTTAATTTTAATAATGCAAAAAGAATAAATAAATATTTTTAAAATAATAATTTAAAATATTATATTTATTTTTGTTTTTAAATTCTAACGGTTATTACATTAGTGCGATTCCGTAATATCTAAACGAAGTCAATACTTATTAAAAGATTATTTAGGTTTTTCTTACAACTTCTTACTAACATTTAGTATTTTAAATATTTTTGGTAACTACATGATTTCCAGAATGTATTGTGTTTCCAAAATACATTCCAATGCTGTTTGCAATAGACAAAAAAGAATAATTGAGTTGTTTTGACTCCACGTCTGTAGCCGCGTGAGGAAACTTATGTTTCCAATTACGGGTTAACAAAAGAAGCCTGTCAAAGAGATCCTAGCAACATTCTACCTTCGTACATATGAGGCTGCGGTGGCCTGGTGGTAAGGTCTCGGCTTCGGAACCGGATGGTTTCAGATTCGAGACCCGATTCCAAGGAAGAACCGTCGTGTAAGTGGGTCTGTTGCACGTTAAATCCGTCCTGACCAAACGTCCTCCCACTGGTGTGGTGTAGTGTGGAGAGAGGGGTGCCAGCTCAGGTGTCGTCCTCGTCATCTGACCGCGGTTCAAAATTACGAGGTCCGTCCCAAAATAGCCCAAGTGTTGCTTCAAACGGGACGCTAATATAACTAAACCAAACCTTCGCACATATACCTAAACTTTAATACCAGATATTGAAAATTTTCTAAAAATATTTTTATAAAAAAAGTGTTTAGACTAAATATATTTTATAATTCTGTTTTTTTTTAAATATTTTTTTTATTCTGAAATACAGATTAGCGACATATAAAATTCTTAAAAAAAACTGACAAAACTTTTATGAATTTACAAAGTATAAATATGTGGATTGATATTTACGAAATTTACTATCTCAAAAGTTGCCGCTTACTGTCAACGTATAAAATTTATCTGACGCAGATCGCTTGAGGTGTTGCTATAAAATTTCACTTGAATGTATTCAACTTTTATAGGCAGGAAAAATATAATTTATGCCATACACGTGAATACTAAACTGAAATACTCATGCATTACAAAATTGTCTACGATGTCTTATTTTTGTTGAAAACTATTTTATTGAGAATAAATGCTGTACTACTATTCTTGAAAAATCATATTTTATATTACCGATTAAATATATTTTAAAACAAGAATAAGGACCCTATATATAAATGAAGCATGTAGATAAAGATTGTTCAAATTCATTTTATTTTAATAATTTTTCAGAATTTAAATTTGCGAAATGTTTAAAATACTGAGTTTTTGAATTACACAGAAACATTTTAGCTCTATCTAACTATATTATTGGGGTATGATTCCAAAAGAAGATTTTATTAAGTAGAATGTAGTTTAGAAGTAAAGTTTGTAGTTAGAAGAAGTTTGATAAGCTGTCACAACAGATGTTGGCATAAACTAAGGAAACAATGTTTAAGAGCGTTTCTTAAATATTTTAGTAAATTTTGTAGAATTTTTTAAATAGGTTTTAAAGAAACATGTTGAAAGTTTTGAAATTAAATATCTAAAGTATATTCAGTAGTAATAACTATTAGCAATATCTAATAGTTAAATGATATCTAATAGTAAATTATGTTGATATGGGATTTTTCGTAAAATATAAGAGCATTCGAATTTGAATTTTCGATAGAAAATAAAATAATGGACCAGAATGTGCTTTTTTTCTTTTTGGTATAATCTCGGAAACAGAAATTCTAAAATAAATGCTGCATTTACATACTCTTTTGTGAACAAAATATATGAAGACACATTTAAAATCCAAGATAATTTCGTCATAATATTCTGTTATATAACATCTCTTAAAATGCTTTTAATGTAATATAATTTTTGTTTAGAGCAACTATGATAGAAATTTATATTTCGCAAATTTCCTGATTCCTAAGAAATTGGATGATAGTAATGCATTCTATTTCAATTCATGTATTTCGAGATTATTATTTATTCGTACTATATAGCATTATATATGAATAATAATCGATTATATATGAACATTTTTTATATTATATAGGCATTGAATTGCATTAAATAAGAAATTTTATCAAGATAATAGCGGAAATAAACTAATCACTTTATTATAAATACTGATTGATTAACAAAAAATTTCATCCTGGCTAAATACTTTTTATTAAAAACCAAATATATATATTAGAATTCAAGTATTTCTATTCAACTGCATTTTATATTCTTTTGAAATCTGGACTATGTTGGTGTTTATCATAGACAATTATTTTTTCTTAGATATGAAGCTACCTTTGTTTTCGGCAAACGGAAAGTAAAATTTGAGAGAAAAAAACAACAACCAAATTTGCAAGAGCTTGTCCTTAAGAAAGGGAAGCAATAACCAGAACTCATCATTCCGAACCCTCAAAAATCATCACTGATTTCTTTTAACTTTTCAAACAAATATGTAACAACTATATTAGTACCTGGGAGACAAAGCCTCTCTCGTTCTTTTGTAAAATAGTTTTTTTTAGAAAATATTTAGATGAAAATCACACATTCATTACATATGAATATTTTCTAATCTTACCTAAATATCAACTGGTCATTTAAAAAAAATTAAGAATGCACTTAGTTTAAATTATTCGAAACAATCTGCTGTATTACAGTTTTCACTTTATAGTTTATCTATCATTGCTTATATGTCGAACTTATACTCAGTTTTAAGTGGCGAAATCGGGTCCAAGATGGTGTTATTTGGCATTGTCAGAATGAGGGCAGATAGAAAAAGGCTCAAATAGTTAGTTATAAAAAAATGATTTTTTTTGTGTGTAAAATCTCGTTTTATAATGAAAGACATCTATATAGATAACTTTAAAGGCAAAAAAATTATCTAAATATAAAATTTAATCCAAACCATTACAGCCGTTTCCGAGGTACAAGAAGATAAATATAAGGTATTATAAATATCATTTCTCTTTTGGATAAATATAATTTCAATAAAACATTTCGACTCCCTCATTATCCTTCTTCATCTGTAATTTCTGATCTATTTGTGCTCTCAAATACCATTTTGCAATTTTTAAAAATTTGTAAAATAATAAAAATGGATATTAATTTCATATGACGTAGAATGCGATTTAGTATCCTGATGCCTCTTTTAAATAATTAGTTGTATATAATATTTCTAATTCTAATTAATTTGATTAACCAAATATACAGAGGGTTGCAGAATAATCGGTATTAAAGTTTCTTAACTACAATCAAAAGATTTTTGATTCAAAAATAAAAAATTTTAAAATTAATTAATACATTCGAATTTTTTAGATAATATTTTAAAATTATTAAATTCTCACGCATTGTTGCTATTAATTCTAACTTTTTTTAGAATATCCAGATTAACTCCATCTTTAAAATAATTTTTAAATTT
>JAPMOR010072596.1:0-17342 GCA_026543865.1 Argiope aurantia
TGAGAAACGAAAGAAAAAGCGAAAGAGTAATAATTAAGATTGATGGAAAATTTAAATAAATAACAAAAATTAATTCAAATAATCAACATAAAATTTCGATGATATCTTATTAGAATAAATAGAAATTTCAAACAAGCAATAATCAGTTTTAACAAGAAAAAAAAATAAAGTCAGAATTGGCAACAAATAATATTAATGTAAAAATTCAATCAGACATATATAGAAGTTCGTAAAATTTCTTTCTGCGTATGATGTGATAAAAGAGACACACAACAATACGAATTCTTCTTTCAGAAAGAAAAAAAAAAAACAATTCAAAGATGTCAGGGTACCTAAAGATATATCGGCAGAGGTTCATTGTTAAGATGAAAAATACCAGATAAATATTATAGATGAGGTTGTAATCTCTCGTAACATGATTAATGATTTGTCCTTCCGTGTCCGTATCAGTTGCATAGAATGAAAGTGACAAGAATATCCTATTTTTCAAGTGAATGACACACGCAGGACAATCGTTGCCTTCTGCTTCAGTTCCATCTTTTTCCATTGGAGATGAATGCTTAATCCATGAATGTCATTCGTCAAAGCAAAATAAAAGAAAATGCAATCACTCATTAAATATGGCAGGAATTAATCCTTAATGTGGGATTTGACTGTCAGACTAAAGAACTGAATGTGCAGTGGGGATATTGGTATAATGGGTATTTTTTAAAAAAATTTCATTCCATTAGTTTCGTTTAGTTATATAAATGTTCCGTTTCAAAGTAACACTAGGGCTATTTTGGGACGGACCTAGTAATTTCAAACCACGTTCAAATGACAAGAACGACACTTGAGCTGACACATCCATCTTCAAACTTCTACATTACACAATCGGGAGGATGTTTGGTCCCGACGGATTTAATGTGCACCAAACACACTTATAACCGATGAATCGGGTCTCGAACCTGCCCTCCAGTTCCGAAGCCGATATTTTACCACCAGGCTACCGCAGCCCTTCATTCCATGAATACTAATGGTAAAGCTTCATCTTTAGGACACGCGAGTTCCTGGTTCGAGACCCGATTCCACCGAAGAACTGTCGTATAAGTCGGTCTGCTGCGCATTCTTCCAGCCTAGCCAAACTTCCTCCTGCTGGTGTGGTGCGGAAGTGTGGGGATGAAGATGCTGGTTCAGCTGTCATCCTTGCCATCTGACTGCGGTTCAAAATAACCAGGTCCATTCCAAAATAACTCGTGTTGCTTTTAAACGGGTCGTTTATATAACTTCACTAAAATGCATGAATGCTAGGCCACAGGTACGTATTTTGAATATGGAATAGGACGTTGCAATAAGGTGACCAGAGGTAATCGATTAGTTATGAAAGTCAACGAATTTCGAATGCCCATTAGCACATTACAGAATGAAAAAATGAATGTCACAAAATTAAAATTGAATACCTTTTTCGTTACGAATTTTGTTTCTAAGTAAACGGTACAACTTTTAAAAGAGTACATTAATCAAATTTAATTTTAAAAGTTAGTTAAAACAGTTTAAATAAAAGTAGAGATCAAGGTAACACTCTTTTTCAACATTTATTATTCATATTAAGTAACAGGGAATAAATATTACCTAACAGGACAGGGAAGTTTAGAAAGTAATCGATTTCCAAGTTCTTTCTATCTCTTGAAAAATAGTTCTGCATTTGAAAACAGGATGGTATTTGAATGAAATATCCTAATCATATTTCTTTTTCATAGGTTTCCGAATAGAATATTCTACAATTAAATGTGAGTAACAGAAAAAAAAATGGACAATTCGTTTGATTTTCATTTTTTGAATATTAGATCAAAATTTTTGATATTTTCATTATGGGAAAAATAGTATGTGCATAAAAAAACCCAACGGGAGTGGTTTCCCAGCAATTTTCTTGATACTCTCCAATTAAGATCTTATGCTACTCACCCCCCTTAAACATATAAAATTATGAACTTTGACACAGCCGCAAATGCCTTAGCGAACAATATTTAAGAAATATACACTTCTACACGCCTCTGGCATTTTTACTGAATCAGTCGTGTGAATATGCATTTTGAACGCATTTTTGTTGACCGCATGAAAACAAAATTTAATACGAAACTACAGTTGTAGTCAGAAAATTTCATTGATTTAAGTTATTTCATTTAAGAATTATAACGTTTTCATGCATGCGAAAGTACAGACCGATTGCCGGTGAATCCTTTTGGTTCAAAATTTGAAAAGGATCCTTATTTACAAGCTTACTTTGTATACCAAATTTTATCTACCAAGCTTTTTGGATTTTTGAGGTATAGAAATTACTTGCAATCGAATAGACAGATTTGCTTTAAATAGATTTCGTTTAAAATTTGATCGGAAATTGATCGTAATTCCATACACCAAACTTCATCCGTCTAGCTCAAAACGTTTTCGAGTAACCGTGTTCATAAACTGACAGCGAACAATACCAAAAAAATATATTTTCTGAAATCAGGAAGATTTGAAACGTGGAGATTCGTCAAAATTTAAATTTTTGACGATTACAACATTTCTATAATAATACAAGAATATGAAAATACATTAACTATATTTAATTAAATTCTAGAGAATTCTTATTAAAAGATCAAGCATGTTAAGCTCATAGATAAAATTTTCGAATTGTTATTAATATTCTTTTGTATTTCAATTTAAATTTCGTAGATAGGCGAAGGCGTTGTTTTAATCTTGGTCGAGCATCTCACGTCCAGTTTTAACGTCATCACGTCCCATTACTTTAACAATAATGACGTCATTATGAGACTATTTTATCCTTCATATTCTTGATATAACCAATATAGATTAATCGTCTCGATAAAAAAATAAGATATTATAGCGAAACATTCCGTTTACGTGCTAGTTAGTTCATCGTGTAATTAATAAAATTGTAAAAATAAAAATAATTGTTATTAAGAACTTTTGTTCAAGATTCCATCCCTCCAAATGTCACTGATCCTGATTAAAATTCAAAAAAAAATCTGATACTCAAGTTAAAAACCAGGACAAAAATATAGTCAGATTAACGGAAAGTTCCGATAAATATTATGCATCGTTTTTCATTCAGATACTGATTTGTTTAAGATATAAAATCTTAAAATGCTTTTTAGCTGAATTTCATGTAATCCCGTTTTATACTCGGGTAAAATACAATTGTAATGGATGCAAATAAATATTGAAGTCAAGCAAGAAATCAGATTTTTTAAAATAGAAGTTTAAGGGTTCTAAAACTATGACAGGTGAACTTGATAGCCTTTAAGGAGTTTGAATTACTTTACAGTTTTTACTCACCAGAGCAAAAAATGGAAAGAGAAAACTTGGAAATTCTTCAAGGAACTTACCTAAAAAATAAGAAAAAGAATAAATTTAAATTAATCTCCCAATATATATATATGACAGATGTAATTTATTTATTGATTATGAAAAATTGTCATAATTTTTGCTGAAAAGTTTTGAAAGAATGAAATATATATGATATGAATATGAAATAAATATATGAAATAAATATATATGAATATATATGAAAATATTCCCATATGAAATACTATATCTTAAACATAAACAAAATAGCAATAATGGCAAAGAGAATGATCAGCTGTATGTCAAGCGCTTTTTTCCAAAATGATGTTTGATATTATTAAGATTGGAAAAAAATACCTCATTACTTATAAATAAATTGTCTATAAGTAATAAGGTTTCACTTATTTTTTGCTTACAACGAAACTTTTTTATATACAAAAATAAATTTATATACAAAAATAAATTTAAAATATTTAAATAAAAAGTGACTTTCAAGATCTATCGCTATTCATTTGTCAAGATACTTATTGCTTAGTTTATAACACATGCTTCTGAAAAACGATTTGTGAAAAAATTAGATTTAGAAATAAGTTCAAATTTCAGATAAAGTGCAGTAAAAGATAAATTTGATTTCTAAGGAATTTAAGAAATACAGACGTTAGGACATCGCAAGATAAAGATTAATTCCATTTTAATAAATCAGTTACCTTTCTAAAAGTAATGGCGTAAACATTAGGCATTCATATAACAAAAGGCTTAATGGCAGATGACTTAAAAAAAATAATAAACATCAATATTATCAGATGGCAAAAAGACATAAAAGGTAAAAGTAAACATTTAGATTATCATGTTATTACAACATTTTAGTCTTGGGAGTTTAGATACACGTTCACGGAATCTTCTTTCAATTTAGATTGACTCTTATAATTTATATCACCTGATGGTTTAAAAAAATTAAATTAAATAATAAATGCAGCTACTATAATGATCCATCTCTAAGCTTATTTTCAGATGTAAAATAAATAAATATGCTTCAGGAAACAACTTTGGGCAGTACTCAAATAATCAATGTTATGAAAGACATTCACAAAAACTGGGGAAAAAATAATTTTGAAACTAAAAACATTGCAGAATATCAAAAATAAAACATACATTATATTTCATAAATTGTAGAACATGCAGGTTCAAAAATTCTTAAATGCATATCAATAAAGAAAGCAGAATTTTATGGCAAATGCTTAACCGACTTATTTTATTTAAAAATCTCGGTACAAAACCTAAAAACAAGCCAAACTTCTTTTCAAGAGATTTCCCGAAAAAAAATCACCAAAAACACGGTATTCTTTCTCTTTATGGAAGAATTGGCGACATCTGAAAGACTCGTTGCACGAGAAAACTCCAGCTTCACGGCTGACAGAATATTAAAGAAAACAAACAAAAAAGCCCGGCAAAAACACTTCCACAAAAGAATATATATCAATTCGCAATGTCGATAGAAAGTTGTTTGCTTTCATTTCCTCCGGATATATATATAGTCCCTTCCAAAAACTGTATTGATTCCCCATAACCAACGACGCGTACGAAAATTCGATACCAACACAAAGTATTTCGGATGAAATGTACTTACCGTGCGCTAACCGTCGTTTTGTGTGGAGGGAAGGAAGAGGAGGAGGCAACAACGCACAAAACAAAATTAAGCCACTTTTAGAAGAAGAAGCAATCGACATTTTTGAGGCTACCGCTGAGAATAGAAGTGCATCCTTTTGGGGCATACTTGAGGGTGAGAAGAATTTTAATTGCGGAACGTTTCATTCGAAAGTGCGGACGAAGAGTTGGAATTCTTCCGTGAAAGTTAATAAAGGGATACCAGCAGTTGGCATGGACAGTTAATTATAGCTTGCCTTTTATTAGTGAATAAAAAGATAACTAAAAACTACAAAATGAATAAGTTGAAAGGAATGTCACATAAAAGAGAGTAAAAACAAAAAACAAGATTTTTTTTTTTGTATTGTCCAAGAGTTGGACGTACTAAAAAGAGTGTTGCAACAAATTACTTACACGTATTAAATGAAATTAATCTATTACAATGTATGTGTTATAAGGAAAATCAACTGGTTTATCGAAAACGAAATTCCTCGCAAATATACGAACTAATTATTAAGCTTATGTAATCTATATTTTAACAGTTTATATCAATAAAAGGTATAGATTCTATCCCACTTGCCCAAGCTTTGCATAGCTTGTGGCCTAAATCCGCACAACCAGAAGGCATCAAGTCGATGAATTGTGGTCTCTTGGTATAGAAGCCATGGAGCATGTTCAATAGGAAGATGCAACTTTAGAACATCTAGGCATCAAGTATCAGAGCCCAAATATTCCCAGCAGCACGGATATAATATTGAAGGATATTAAACAATATTCGAAATATTGTATAGTATTGTTGAATACAGAATAATACGATATAATATCGCTCAATATTGTATAATATTGTAGCAACATTATGTGTTACCTGAGATATGGAAGAAGATTCTATTCCCAGAAGAAACTCAAGGACAGTTCACCTGCAAACGGAGAAATTTCCAATAATCGCGATAAACGCAAATAATAATTCATATTTAAAAAGAATGTCAGTGTAACAGTCAACCAAATGATAGAAATCATTATCTTGTATCTCTGAACTCTAGTGATTATGTTCCCCAACATGGCAATGTCTTAGCCTACTAGATCATTTGTAGGATTAAATTGCATAATGGGACTCACTGATGCAAGAACCATAACTACAGTCCCAGATCACTTTAAGATATATCATCAAATGCAAGGGTGAAATATATTACATTCTAATAGTGGAAGAATTATATTTGCTTATATAGTCAACAAGGTCACTTTTAGGCACATCACTAAATACAAGTTGAAATCTGTTATGCTAATGATGCAAGAACCATATTTATTTATATAGTCCTAGGGTCCTTTTTAGACACATCTCTACATGAAGGTGTGAAATATATTACATGTCAATGATACAAGAGACATATTTGTCGGTATAGTCCCAGGGTCACTTTTATGCACATGACCAAATGCCAGGGTGAAATACATAATGGTAATAAGTTGACCCTTAACATCAAGTATTTAAACTAAAAATTGTAAGGTTGTAACATAGGCTGAAGTCTTATACTCAGAACCAATAACAAACAATTGGCAAGGAGCAGAAACATATCTGTCCACAAAAAAAGTATTCGACGAATCATATAGTTTATATCAAACAAATTTAGTTGAAGAAGGTCGAAATATCTACCAAATAATCTCTTCTTTACTGATTGAATCACAGATTTGATCTTAGGAAATCGGATTGAATGAAAGATTAATCTCGAGTTTTTCCTAACGGATGATCCAAGATTATAACAATAAACATCATCCATTAATTTCAATTTACTTTAATTTGTCCTATTTTACTAAATATATCTGTTTAATATTAATACAGATCTCGTCTTATACAAAAAAAAAGCTTTTTTTTATACAAAGAAAGAAACAGGTATTACCACATAAATCATGTAACTAAATAGTATGTATAGTAACCAAAATCGTACTGCGCTATTCTTTCACTAAGAGCTTCATTTTTGTTAAATTTCATCCCCTCTAAAATTCCCTCAAGAAATCTACATCCTGTTATTTTTTGTATACATATTTAGGAATTTTTATAATTTGTAAGTAGATTTAATAAAAGAAAGAAAAGATGCATTCTCCAAAAATAATAATTATAATTGTTAAACTAACTAACTTTAATGAACAATATCGATGGAAAAATAATCGATTACAATAATTATATATGATCACAGCTATTATTTGGAAGTCGATAATTTGCTTATAATTTGGAAGTATATACGATTAAAAAGATGCATTCTCGAAGAATGACGACAACAATTATTAAATTAGTTCACTTTTATGAATATCGATGAAAAAACAATTGAATACAATACTGAAATATAATCACTATAATGATCAATTAGAGAGTACATAATTTCTGCAATATTTTTGAAAATACACATAATCTTTAACTATCCACAGAAGTTTTATTCATTTTTTTAAAACCTACACAGTAGATCTGATCGACAGAAATTTTGAACACTTTTATTTATTCATTTTTTTTTGTACTGATCTCTCATGTGCACCTCAAGCAAAATCAAGTCTCGCTATCTTTTCATTATGGCCCTGGTAGCGGCAACAAGATTTCAAGGATAAACTTCATAATAATAATAATAATATTTCTAGAACATTTGTGTTACAGAGAGAAAAACTAGTGACCATCTAGAATCCATCCTTACAGCCGCGAAACAATGTTAGTTCAACACAGATTTTACTTTTTTAACTTCATTAGACACTTCAGCAGATAGAATTTCTTCGCATTGTTTTCCAACTCGAGAGGCTATTCCAACTCCAACAAATCGCCCGCGTATAAATAACTATAAAAACTAGTCTGCTATGCAATTACTTTAAAGAAAAGAAACGCCAATATCCCACTATTCCGAGCCAAAGCACAAGCAAACCAAACCAAAGTATCGCATACCATAACCGCATATTAAATGAACACATACCAAAGCCAACGTTACCCAGGGAAATAAATGTTAATCGATCGCATTCCACTATCCTATCTCATCTAACCCCCTCTAAGACTCGACCCAACAGGAAAAAGAAAGATCCCAGCATGCCAATAGGCATCGCCGTCAGTCCGAAATCCCGTCCGGGAGGGAAAAAGGAGCCAATAAAAAGGCAAATCCAGCCGTCGAGTTGACATCGGGATGGCAGATACCGGATATCGCGAGTAGTTATGTCCGTTTCATGAAGCGGAAATGGATTTTTATGGCGAATAATCTGGAGAAGATGGAGACAGAAAAGAAGGGAGTAAAAAAAGGAGTTCTATCAGGGATTGCACATGAAATGATGATTGACCCGTCTTTCAAAAAACGAGCCATTTTGGACGGAGGAAATATTGTAGCTCTTATTTCGGGTCTTAAGAAAGGGTTTTATGTCAATGGTCATCAGTTTTTATCATGAAATAAGAGGAGGAACGCGACGCTTCAAAACTGCGAGGAGGAGACAAGGATAAAGAATGTTTCTGAAAATTGAAAGGCGCCCCAAAACTGAATCATGCCGCTGGAGATTCATAAATGATTAAGCTTCGTTGGTTTTGTATGTTAATATAAATTTCTCGAAATGAATTATGAATTACACCAGTTTCTTTCGGTCCATTAAAATTACTCATAAATAGACAGCGTCTTTCGTTGCATTGATGCTACAAAATGTATACTTTAACGCTTTGGTAAGGGAAGTCATTATGGCTTTATCTTCCATTCTTTCCTTAAGTTAAACGTTAGAGACATATTGAGAGTTGAAATACAACCTTTAATAAATTAAGAGCTATTCAACCTAAAAGCACAGTTTGCTTTACTATTAATGTGAATTGAGTGAAATGAATCAAAAATTATATCAACTTCTTTTGATGCACGGAAATAAACCGTAAAGTTAACTTCTATCGGTGCATTATTGGGTTAAAATTTATATCACGGCTCTTGAGAATGGTAAGTCATTATGATTTTATCTTCCATCCTTGCCTTATGACAAACGTTAGGAACACTGATAGTTGAAAGGTCTCCTTTAATATTTCATATACGCTGTAAATTTGTAAACAAATAAGCTATTCAAACAAAAAGCTTAATTTATTTTATATATTAAAGTGCCCCATTACCCCATTATTAGTGCTCCATTGTCCACTTCAAACATAAGGATGAGAAGCTTTCGATATGGTGGTTGTTTCACGCTGTCCAGGTGGGTATACAAATGATATGGTGTCAGCTACCCCATATGGAGCGTGTTTCCTACGGGAGGGATTGTACCTTAGACGGTGATTGTCTTTAGGATTCTGTCTTAGTTCCCACCAATGCTGTTGTGTCGGTCTGGTCATTCCGATTTTTCTGTGCGCTTCAAATGGCGGAAGAGGGGGGGGCGGAGTAATCCTTTGAGGTTATATATTAACGTGAATTGCTTGAAATGAATCATACACTAGGTCAGTTTCTCACAGAGCGTTGACGGTGCAAAATTCATGCATTAAAACTTGATAAGACTTTATTCCCCATCCCTTATAAAACAAATTTCGGCAATGTTCTGAAAGTCAAGAACGTCCTTAAATGGATTATATTTCTTGAAATTAAGAAATCAAATCAAATCTTAAACCCGCTTTTAACAGGATGTCCATTTTCTCATACTTATCAAGTTCCAAACTTATTATTAAGCCGTTAGAAATAGGCATACAATTCGAATTTAAAAATATTTTGAAAGATGTCAAAATTTATATTTCATGTTATTTGAGTCAATAATGCATCGTCGAAATATTTACGATTTCTAAATATTTCTAGAATTTTCTGGTCCTATTAGTTATGGTAAAATATTTTGGAAACATCAAGATTTTTATTAAGCATGACTATTGAAACATGTGAAGTATATTAAAAAATTCGCAATTCCTTTAACAATACATTGATTGACTGATAGCATAAAAAATAATTCTTTATCCTATTTAAATAACTTTACCAATCAAAAGTAAATGCCTATAAATAAATGCTTAGAAATTAGCTGTTGGACCAACTGAAAGAATTCTGATATGAATTAAAATTTTAGTTATATTAACGTCCTTTTTAAAGTAACAATAGGGTTACTTTAGAAATTACGATCTCGTAATTTTGAACCGCGGTCAAATGACAAGAACGACACCTGAACGGACAGGCAGTTACTCTCCAAAGCTCTGTACAGTGGGAGAAAGTTTAGTCTCGATGGATATAGCGTGCACTAAGCTCAGCAGTTTTTCAGTAGAATCAGGCGTCGAACACGGAACACTCTAGTCCTAAAATCGAAAACCTTACAAGCAGGGCACTGCGGCCCATCAATTCAATCAAATGAATGGCAAATTACTTCACCTCTTCCAGTGCACTGCAATGAACCAAAAGTAAGCCTTTTCAAGTGAATTGAAACGAATCATGAGATGAGTCAGTTCCTTTCGGTTTATTTAAGAAACGAATTTTATATTTTAAATCTTTCAAATACGATAGATGATAAGACTCATTTTCAAGGCAAACGGCAGCTAAAAGCCAAATTTTTAAATAATTTTCCCATTCTCTAAAGCATTATTCACCATTCCTCATTTCAAGTTAGAGTAAAAACAAAAATGAATAAACTGAAAACTCTTTACATTGTGATTTAAAATGGATACAAACATCTTTTATAGGATCGTTATTTAAGTTCCATTCAGCTCCAAGGTATTCAGTTATCAAGATAAAGAAAAGGAACAAAGTGCACGTAACGCGAATTTTGCATTATCCAAATAATTTTACAAAGAATGCGTCTTTTGAAACACGCACTTTTTTGCATTGTTTGTATATAATTATGTAACTAAACAAGGAATTTAATATATTCTTCACAATTTTTTTTCTATAATTTATATTGTTTATTTAAATTGTAACTAATGCTTCGGGCTTTTGAATATAAAAGACTTCGTTTATTTTTAATCATTAAATTGAATATTTAAAAAATGTTTATTCAAAAGTAAAAATAATACTAAAAATTAATCTTTTTAGTTAAAAGTTTTGACAATTTGTAGAATTTTCTGTGGTTAACTTTTAGCTGATTTTAATTATTGCTATTTTTATTATATATATTGTTACGAAATTTTTTTACCGGGGTTCGTTTGGATAGTGGAAGTGATATGGTGTAAAGAACGCTCAATCAGCAGGCAGAAATAGAATAAAAACAACGTTTATTTACACGAAGACACACAGGACAGCACAAAAGCGACAATTATATACAGCACAGAAGACGATTATCTTCACCCGAGACGTGTAGCATACAACAGCACACACAGTAGTATACAACCAGAATCTACTGCTGGCAGTAGCGCACAGCTCAGTTCAGCACTAGCTTGACTCAGTCGCTTCCGACTACTCAGTCTTCTACTTCTCCGATTCTGACTCGGATTACTGACTTGACTTCTCTGGCAGCTGCAGCCCCTTTTATAGGTCTCAGGAGGCGGGACTAGAAGCCTCTCAACCAATCAGGAACGTTCGGGGCGTATCTCGGTTCCTACTGGACGGATCGGGAAAATTCTCGAAGTTTCGGGTATTATCTATTTTGGCGCCAAAGTCGCCAAATTCGTCGCCAAGTAGCCAAATGGTCGCCAAGTTTGTCGCCAAGCACTGGGACCTCTGACGCGCCACCTGGACTCCGTTCCATTCAGATAACTGTAAAACTTTCTTTCTGTTGATGGCACAAACTATGCTGGGAAGCCGAATTGCAGGTTTGTAACAATATATATATATATAGCTTTTAGTGATCACCTGTATACAATTGTTGAGTGCGAAAACATTGGATAAAATTATTTATGTGAAATTACTACCGCTTTTAATGGCCCTCTGAAGGAAGCATTTTTAAATTCCAAATTTGACATATATGTGACATAATATTTTAAAAAATTTACAACTGTTCTGCTTGCTCGCTGAGCTATACACCTTAAAATTTTCTTTGATATCTAGCATAAAGTTTAAACTTTAATCGTAATGGAAAATAATTGAACTTCAATTGATCTAACAACTTATACGTTGAATGAAATCTATTCATAAATATGTGTAGAAAATAAAAAATTCATTTATTTTCCGCATGTATTTATTAATTAACATGCGAGTTTTTCGTGTCACAGCAAAAAATATTTCATAATTTTTGAAATATTTTAGAGAAATTTATTAATGAGCACACTAAAAATTTTTAATAATAAAAAAAAAAACCAAAACTTAAAAAATCGAAGAAAAATAATATGTATTTATAACCCAATTATATTACAGAAGAGAGCAGAAGTACTAAAAAAGTTTCAAAGTATACACTATTTTTTTGTTTCGTTACTACTGAAAATAAACTTTTATCTCTGCAATTCTCATAAAATTATAAAGAATTAATTAAAACCATACTTTAAAAACTTTAAATAATTTGAAGGAAAAAAAAAGTTATTTTTGGATATCAACAATGAACGAGAGATCCTGAGTGAAATAATTGTAATAACAATGAAAATAATTTGAATTTCATTACAGAATTTAAAAAAAAAGTATTGTCATAGCTGAAATAGTTACAAAATTTATAACTAGAGAAAGATTGCATAGCAATTATATAGATATCATAGAAAAGATATATATATTTGTATTTTCGGATGGTGTAAAATTAATTTCAGTTTCGTTATCAATTCGTTCATTTAATTTTTAGATAGTCATGATTCTAGCTACACTTTATAAATAGCTCTTAAGTGCACATTCTCAATCTACAAAATATGATTATGCCAAATTTCCGAACAAAGCTCTAGATCCAGCACTAGAGGAGCCAAATTGCTATTTCTTTGTCTCTTTTTTATTATTCTCGGAGATAGACTTGTACTTTACAAGGCAATTTAACGATGATGAATAATATTTATGAACGAAATTCATCAAACGGCATGTTTTATTCTCATAAACAATTCAGTTTATTTGTGTTTCCTTTGTTACCTGTTATTCAATTCCTACTGTTAGTTCACACTCTCCCTATATATATTTATATATATTGTTCAAATTTCAATCGTAGTGCAATACTTTTTATTCATCCACTCAAGTTCAAATACATATTTTTAAACTGGTAGTGGATGGCACTTGATGTTAATACAGCTTTTCCAAATATTAATTCCTTCATTAAATTTAATTAATGAAAACAAAAAACTAAACAAACGAACTGGATTAGAATCTAGCCAATATCAGTACCATTCCCCCTGCCCCCCCCAAACGCAGCTACGGTAATGCTGAACGAAGAATGCTACCATTAATACTATCATGGGTATCAACAGTACATAAGATGCAAGGTAGCACTATAGATTATGCAGTAATATATCTAGGACGAAAACTCTTCGCAGCAGGTCAAGTATATGTCACCTTGAGTAGTGTGAAATCATTAGATGGACTATTAATTGAAAGAACAGGACTGCTTGAAACTCATATGAAAGGTTCCTTGCAATAATGAAGCATTACAAGAGATGGATAGAATGAGAAATTATAGACCACAATCAGCTTCAGAAATTAGAAACGAAAACAAATAGAAAGCGAATAAATAGTAACAAACAAAAATAATACCCCAACACCATATATAAAAGGAAAATGGACAATTCCAAGGAAATTCGCTTTCTCTTCTGCCACTTAATATTTAATAAAAAGTAGCCAAAACAAAATTTTTCTTTGTTGACTTAAATAGGAATTGACTTAATTTTTTCCCCTTCATTTCTAGCTGTTGTGCAGTTAAGTAATAAATTACTTTTTACACAAAGGGCGATTTGTTACATTTTAAATTACTGATCTTAAATTATTATCTATACTTATAATAAAGCTCCATGTGTGTATGTTGGCGCTCTACAGGCCAGACCATTCAACCTACAGCTACCAAATTGGGCAGATGTATACCTTGGAGGTCGGAAATGTGCACCTGGGGGTTATTTTTTCCAATTTTTAATTAGAATTTTATTTATTTAAAAATTAAGCGAAATTTTGTCGTGTTTCTGCTATAATTTCCGAAAATATTATCGCACAAAAAAGCTTTTTACGTGAAGTTAAAGATCAAAAATTTATCTTTTAAACGATACCAATGTTTTAACATTAAAATTAAATTTCTATTTTTAATGAATTTTTAAATAAATATTTTAACTATATTTTTCAACAATTTTTTTCGTACAAAATAAAAATAAAATTTAAACTGCACGAGCACGTTTCGCATTCATGGGAAAAAATTAGCTCTTTTCAAAGTGTTGCTATCACATTGATTAAAGCTCCAATTAAAAATAAATTAAATCTTTTTGTAAATGAAATCTGCAAAAATATAATTTTCGGCACGTGTCTGTAGGAAATGAAACAAATATGAAATATTATTTTTTCGAAAAAATAAATTCCAGAAAAATTATTTTATGATCTTTTACACTCTCTATATTATTAATCCAATAAATCAGTTTTATTTTAAGGCAAGTTTTGTTTAATATGAACAGAATATCCATTCAAATCAGGGCCACACAACTAATTTGTAAACCTTTAGTAAGACACAGATCTGCTAAAATGGTCTAAATGGAAAATGATTATATTTTATGTAACTTGATACAATAAATGCTCTAATAAATAACGAATTTTTGATTTTACATAAAGCTTCTGCTGTGGAAATCACGATTAACAAAATGTTCTTGAAACGCTAATATTTTAAATAAAAAGAGTTAATTTCCAATCAACTAAATCAATCACTTAAATTGACTGATTTATGAAAATTAGAATATCACTATTCAATAAAAAAAGGATAATTTTAGATTTTCCATCGATCGTTTCAAAGAAAATCAGCACGCAGGTTTCTCAAGAGTAACTGGCTTAAGATTATGAAAATGTTGAGTTTTTCTAAATTTGTAACATTCAAAACTTTATAAATAAGTCTTAGTTGATCGTGGAAAATAGAAACATTCATTCATTTATTTAAAATTTGGTGTGTCCAGAATATTTCTCAGAATATGATAGAATATTTCTCAGAATATGATACCTTACTGCATTAAATTTAGACTTCATAATTTTTGAAATATATTTATAGGCCGGAACAAAATATTATTATTGATTTCATTTCAATCCTTTTGAAAGCAAAACTAAAAATTGAATTTTATGCTGAATCTGAGAAATTTTTGTTGAATTATTGTTTGAGATATTACATAAATTATGAAAAATATTTTGTAGTTCACATAAGACTTAAATACCGAGCGATTCTGTTTGCAATACTCATATTCAATAATAATAATAAATAAATAAATAAATAACAGTGAAGATGATAAATAAAATAAAACGCTCGATTTTATTAAAAAATATTTTTATATTAATTGCAATTTCATCATTTCCACTTTAAATTAAAGTTGAAGTTTTACCGGAAATGACAACAAATTAGCAATATATATATAGTAAATTGAACGAAACGATCTAAACAACAGCATAAGTTTGGTATGTCTATCAAAATTTGAAGATTAAAAATGTTTTGTTTGAGAATCTATTAAGAGACCAGTTACTTAAAATATTTAATTGAAAATTGTAGCGAGCGGTAATACTGGCGAACCGGCTGGTCGCCAAAGGCGGCTAGTATTTTATAATTTAACATTTTAATAAGAAAGAAAAATCTTTTTAATGCATAGCTTACTAAAATTTTTAGATTGTTTCTACTTTCTCGTATACGAAGTAAAGAGAAAGAGTTGTAATAATGATAAAAAAAATTGAACTCAAGATTTTCATCTCCACGGTTTAGGTATAGGTCCTAATATATTTTGGAGTCATGTCTGTCCAATCTCATGTCAGTCTATCTGTGAATACAATAACTCAAAAAATGCTTTAAGCTAGATGGATGCAATTTGAAGATTTCAATCAAATTTTGAAGGAAATCCATTTAGAGATGGTCTGTATGTCTGGTTCTTAGAGTGTAATAATTACAAAATGTAAAGCGCTGGAGAGGTAAAATTTCCCACACAAGTGTATCATCTGAAAACTATTTATTACGAAATTTTAAAAAAATATATTTCAAGACAAATCATCTATCGACCTTCATGTGTTATTGCACGTAAACACAATAACTCATAAATGCAATCGCTAAAATCATTAAAATTTGGTATGCAACCTAGTGATTACAATAGTAGTTCTCTATAAAATTTCGGTCTTAATAAGTCGGAAAAAAAAAAGACATCCAAATTGCACGTTTGGTTTTTTTGTGGCAACGATTAATCGTCAAAGATCGCACGGTAATAGGCTTTTTTATAACTATTGTTCGTCAGTAGCACGTAGTTAATAATACACAAGTATATTTATCATAGAATACATATTAACTTTCGGAGATATTACTTCAGCTGGTTTAGGAATAAATCTACTTCGCTAATTTGCAAATCATTAAGTTAAATACCACATATACAAACCTTAAATTAACTTAAAATGAAATGATAGATGAAAGAGATTGGAAAAATAGAGTTAATAATATCGAATAAAAATTTTCGAAACGAAATGTAAAACGGAATGCTGAAATCTAAGTGTATCATTACAAATAAAGATGCATCATCATTTTGGTTAACAAGCAACAGCAAAGTTAGTTTTAACGAGATCTTCAATAACACGAGTAACTAAAAATCGGAATTTTCAAAGAGGCTTTTAGGATGTTAAAAACTTTGAAAACGTTCCGGAAGTAACGGTGCTTCCCTTTCCAGTTCGTGCTTCATTTCCTTTCAGTGAATGAATAGAAACATCACTTTTGCAGACTTCTGACCTTTGCGTGTTCCGCTGTCATCTATGAAGTATATGGGAAAGCGATCATACGCGCAGGCTGAGATTTGTTTACCAGAAACAAACGAGACTACTTTATGATGTCTCGCAAATATATGAATTGGAGTGGTTTTTATTTAGCTTAGCTTTGATTAGGAACTCGCAGTCACACAAAAGAAATAAATTATAAATTCCCCGGACAGATGTTGAGTGGATCACGAACCGAGTAACTAGGTCTTTTAAGTAGAATACAATGAATTGAGTAGTTTTCTTGAACACAACAGGTGAAAGAGAATGTTCATTCAATGATACCAGTTGAGTATTGTTCAAACTTACAAATTTAATGTCACACAAAGAAATAAGTTATGATCTACCCAAACAGCATGCTGGTCAGATCACGAACTGAGTAACTACGTTTTTTTTAGGCAGATCACAATGAAGTGAGCAGTTTTCTCGGAGACATCCTGTGAAAAAGATGTTCATTCAATTACACCAGTGGAATATTGTACAAACTTATAAATTTAATATCACACAAAAGTAATAAATTATGGTCTTCCCAAACAGCATGCTGGTCAGATCACGAACTGAGTAAGTAGATCTTCTAGGCAGAACCCAATGAATTCATTAATTTTCTTAGAAACATGACGTGAAAGATGTTAA
>JAPMOR010072630.1:0-23556 GCA_026543865.1 Argiope aurantia
ATATAGGCTAATATAAAGTAACTAATATATAATATATATATAGGCTATATATAAAGGCTAACTTGTAAACCTTTAATAATAGAAATATATTTGTTAAAACTGATCAAATGAAGTAAATAATTATATGTAATTTGAGTCTATAAATGCTCTAATAAATGACGGATGTTTAGCTTTTTGCTAAATCCTCTGCTCCGTGAATTATATTTAAGAAAATATTCTTGAGACACTACTATTTTAAATAAAAAGAGATACACTCCAATCAATTAAATCCATTTTTGAAACTGAATAATTTATAGATATCGGAATATCACTATTCAATAAAAACATGTGATTTTAACCACTTCATCCATTGTCTCAAAGATTATACCACAAACAGCGCCCAAGGTTTCTCAAGACTAATTGGTATAAAATTACGAAAATGTTGATTGCTTTAAACTATTCTATTCAAAACTTTATAAATCGATCCGATTTCATAACAGAAGATGGAAATATTCATTGATTTGTTTGAAAGCTGAAGTGTTAAAAATATTTCTCAGAATATGATTCCTTTGGAGAAAATGAATGTATAAAATTTAGACTTCATAACTTTTTGAAATATATTGATGGACTGAAAAAAAATAAAATTTTATTATTCCCGTCACTTAAATCCTTTAGAATGTAAAACTAAAAAAGGAATTTTCTGATGAAACTGAGTAATTTTATTGAGTAATTCTTGAGATATTACATAAATTATGAAAAATATACTGTAGTGTACATAAGAGTAAAATGTTGAATGACTCTGTTTTCAGAACTTTTATAGAAAAAAAAATCCTTGGATCCAGTAAAAAAAATTATATCATTTGCAGTTAAATAATTTTCACTTTAATTTAAAGTAGAAATTTTACAAGAGCTGAAATTATACAAAATATTTAACTGAACATTTTAACCAGCATCAAAATTGCTAACCGACTGGTCGCCAAAGGCGGCTATCTTAAAGTACGTAAGAAATAATATTAATTTATTAATCAAAATTTAGACAATAAGAATACTTTAAAAATTAACTTAAAGATATCCACACCTTACTGTATTGCCGCATTCTATTTTATAATACAGAATAAATTTAAAATAGTACGACACGCCATTCGATCTTAATTATCTTTTTTTAACTTAACCTATTATTATCATTTAAATTTACATTTGACACAAAGTTTCTTCTTTAATTTAAAGATGTGATACGCTTTATATTAGTATCATTCAGATTTTATTAGTTTTTTTTAAACATAAGATGTTTGAACTACAGCTCAATGCACTTCCTCCATTCTTTAAAATTTGAACTGATTAATAATTAAAACATGCAGATTTTGAAAATAAGAAATAATGTAAAAAAAAGAAAAAAACATTATTTCATTTTTTTCTTTCTTTCTTCTAAAAGATGGAAAATCAGAAAACAAAAGTAATTGAAACACGAGATCGCTCTTTCTCTAGGTACGAGAGACAATTCAGTGTAGAGAATGAAAAAAGGAAACACTTGACACAAATCCTGAATTATCAATCTTTCAAACTAAAACGTGCACTGAAAGTGATTTAAATAAAATAGACAGAAGATTTGAGAAGAGACAAGTAGAAAGTGAATTATTTGACAGATAACGAATGCAAAAGTAGAAAAATTCTAGAAACACCTTTTCTTTTGACTTTTCGTCCGATAGAAAAGGAAAGGCTGAAATGATACACTCTTTTGAAAAGACAGTGAGATAGAGAGAGACATCTAAAAACAGAATAGAAAAAGAAAAAAAAATATTACACTACTTTTATACCAAAGAAATGCAAAATTTCAAGCAAAACTGAAGTCAAATTTATAAAATTTCCCTTCAAATAAGTCTATTTTATTTCAATTAAAGATGTAACTTTTTATGCAATATATTGTTATCAAGAGATTTCAAAAACGATCCACAATATCAAGTACATCTCTTTCAGATATTTGTTAAAAGTTTTTTCTAGACTTTTCGTAAGCTATATAATTAAAGCTATGAATTTTCTAATGCGGAATTCTAATTTTATTTGAATTTTGATGAATAAGTTTCGACGACTTTCTTTATATAGATTTTTTTTATTGAATTATTTTTGATGTCAGGGTTTATTTTTCTATATCAGAATCGTACTTTTATTTTGTGAATGTGTAGTTCGAATGAAATAAGCAGATTTTTCTGGTACTGCTTTTTCAACAGATTTTGTTTGATAAATTTTTGTAGTATAAGAAATCAAGAATTAATACAAGAAGAAAGCACATAAAAATACAATTCATAAATGTTTTAACATTGATTTGATTTGAAAATATATATTCCTTTTAAAACGAAACAAAAAATTAAATATTTTCCGTTTAGATAAAGGAGCACAGTAAAAATACTATTAAATATCTTAATTTAAAATTTCGATACGGTTTTAAAATTATTGCAGCTTATAATACTATGATTTATTAAAAAATTATAATGCAACAACGACTTATAAAATAATTTCAATATTTGCAAAGTTGTATCATTTAGTTTATTATCATTTATCAAAGTTTATTATCATTTAGATGTTTTGGTGTGTAACACACACACATAATGGAGTACAGTAAAATTTCATTCTCTAGTCCATTTTCAAATAGTTATTTTATAGTGCAAATAATAATTTTTGCAATTCCGATAAAAAAGGTGCATATTCATAAAACAGTAGCATGTTAAATTATTTCAGTTTGAATTATTTGAAATAGAATTTTAATAATTTGAATGCTATGCATTTCCTTTTTTGTTCTTGTCAAAAACCATCATACATTATGTGCAGTTGACTGAAAAACTAAAATGACAGCTAACATCACTTCGGAAAAGAAAGAATAGGAAAGAAGAGAAAGTATTAAGCACCCTCTTTTTCTTTTTATTTAAATATAATGAATAATTTCATAAAAATTCTGCATGAATAGTTTACAATCGCAGATTCTTGGTCGGATCTTTTTTTTATATCTGGTATAATTTTAAAATAGTTTTGATTGAAAGTATTTTTAAAAAAAACCATGAAATATTTCAGAATTCATAAAATTTTATCATAAGATTTTAACAAAACTGGATATATGGTTCTCGCAATCATTTTTTATATGTCAGTTGTAGTTATTCAGTATATAAATGCTACCATAATTTGATTTATATTCTATACAGATCATAAATTGTTATCTTATTGTTGAATAATAGCTTAAAAATGTGAGTAGTTTTTCCAATGCATGCTTACCTATTTCTTCTTTTGTTGTTACAAAACATCAAATTATTGTGGGATCCTAAATGTGTTTTTTTATATAATTTCAGTTTTTATTCTTTATGTACATTAATTTTTGTGATATAAATAAATTTCATCATAATGGGTTCAAATATTAATTTTTCATGTTTTTCGTTTTATTTCTAATTTGTATTTATAGATTCGATGAAAAGACTATATGTAAAATAGTTTTTCTGCTTAAAACCACATTTTTTTCTATATTTAATTTTTTTATTTAATAAGCATAAATTAGATCTAATTAAAAATGCACTGTTTTAATTTTATTATATTTCGTTTAGTCTAACGTTAAATACTTTCATACTAATGTATTTAAACGTAAAAATAAATATAGTTTCATTGTTAGATCAAAATTTCATGTGATATATTTACTACTAGCCGCTTTTGGCGACCAGCCGGTTCGCCAGTATTACCGCTCGCTACAATTTTCAATTAAATATTTTAAGTAACTGGTCTTTTAATAGATTCTCAAACAAAATATTTTTAATATTCAAATTTTGATAGTCATACCAAACTTATACTGTTGTTTAGACCGTTTCTTTCAATTTATTATCTATATTTTGCTAATTTGTTGTCATTTCCGGTAAAGGTTCAACTTTAATTTAAAGTGGAAATGATGAAATTGCAATTAATATAAAGATATTTTTAATAAATCCAAGCGTTTTATTTTATTTATCATCTTTATTGTTATTTATTTATTATTATTATTACTGAATATGAGTTTTGCAAACAGAATCGCTCGGAATTTAAGTCTTATGTGAACTACAAAATATTTTTCATAATTTATGTTATATCTAAAACAATAATTCAACAAAAATTTCTCAGATTCAGCATAAAATTCAGTTTTTAGTTTTGCTTTCAAAAGGAAAAGAAATCAATAATAATATTTTGTTCCGGGCTATAAATATATTTCCAAAATTATGAAGTCTAAATTTAATGCAGTAAGTTATCATATTCTGAGAAATATTCTGGACACACCAAATTTTAAATAAATGAATGAATGTTTCTATTTTCCACGATCAACTAAGACTTATTTATGAAGTTTTGAATGTTAAAAATTTAGAAAAACTCAACATTTTCATAATGTTAGGCCAATTAATCTTAAGAAACCTGCGTGCTGATTGGCGTATTTTCTTTGAAACGATCGATAGAAAATCTAAAATTATCCTTTTTTTATTGAATAGTGATATTCAAATTTTCATAAATCAATCAGTTTAAGTGATTGATTTAGTTGATTGGAAATTAACTCTTTTTATTTAAAATATTAGTGTTTCAAGAACATTTTGTTATTCGTGATTTCCACAGCAGAAGCTTTATGTAAAATCAAAAATTTGTTATTTAATAGAGCATTTTTTGAATCAAGTTACATAAAATATAATCATTTTCCAGTTAGACCATTTTAGCATATCTGTGTTTTACTTCAGATTTACAAATTAGCTGTGTGGCCCTGATTTAAATGGATATCCTGTTCATATTAAACAAAACTTGCCTTAAAATAAAACTGATTTATTGGATTAATAATATAGAGAGTGTAAAAGATCATTAAATAAATTTTCTTGAATTTATTTTTTAGAAAAAATAATATTTTATATTTGTTTCATTTCCTATAGAAACGTGCCGAAAATTATATTTTTGCGGATTTCCTTTCCAAAAAGATTTAATCTATCTTTAGTTGGATCTTTAATCAATGAGATGGCAACACTTTGAAAAAAGCTAATTTTTTCCCATGAATGCGAAACGTGTTTGAGCAGCTTAAATTTTATTTTTATTTTGTACGAAAAAAATTCTTGAAAAATATAGTTAAAATATTTATTTAAAAATTCATTAAAAATAGAAATTTAATTTTAAGGTTAAAACATTGGCATCATTTAAAAGATAAATTTTTGATCTTTAACTTCATGTAAAAGTCTTTTTTGTGCGGTAATATTTTCGGAAGTTATAGCAGAAACACGACAAAATTTCGCTTAATTTTTAAATAAATAAAATTCTAATTAAAAATTCGAAAAAATAACCCGCAGGTGCACATTCCCAGCCTCCAAGTTATACAGGTGCCAAATTTCTTAGCTGTAGGTTGAATGGTCTAGCCTGTAGAGCGCCAACACACACACACACACACACACACTCACACACACACACACACACACACACACACACACACACACACACACACACGCACACACGCATTGAGCTTTATTATAAGTATAGATTATATCTGAATAATATAAAATACTTGGATAACTTCCTTTGTTCTCAAATTATGATATGTAATTATTATACATTGTTTCAAAATACATTAAATGGCATTGCTCCAAAAATTACTTTTAAAATTCGTTTATTTTGTTGTGAATATGGGATTGCTATACGCTTGGATTTTTATGAAATTTATTATAGTCTTGGATTTTTATGAAACCATATTAATTTTAACAATTTAATTCGATAATCTCACAAATTTATTGTATTTTTATTCGATAAAAAATGTTTCATTTTTTATAAAAAAGAATTGAAAATAGCTTCTTTTTTATCCCTATCCTTTTTTGTGATATGTTCTTCCTTTTTCTATGGTGAATTCAAGATTCTATTTGTAATTATCTGTGAATGTTTATCTTTCAATCAATCTTGGAGCCTGGTAGTTTTAATGACCTCATTTAAATTATCAGATGCAATTTCACTAGCATTTGATAACTCAATGCATTAGATCATTTAGCTCTGGGATTTATCTCATCCACTTTGCATCTCAATTAGCATATCATTCTATACTTTTAAATCTATCTGTCTTTTCCCAATTAAAATTATAAAATAATTCACATTTAAAACTAATTTAATACTATGTATTAGAATAAAAATTAATACACATTTCAATTATCAATGCAATAATTTTTCACAAACTTTGTTTTTATTTTGATATAAAAATAACAATTATCAGATGCAAAATAACAATTATCAGATGCAATTTCACAAGCATTTGATAACTCAATGCATTAGATCATTTAGCTCTGGGATTTGTCTTATCCACTTTGCATCTCAATTAGCACATCATTCTATAGTTTTTAATCTATCTTTCTTTTCCCAATTAAAATTATAAAATAATTCACATTTAAAACTAATTTAATACTATGTATTAGAATAAAAATTAATAACATTTCAATTATCAATGCAATATTTTTTCACAAACTTTGTTTTTATTTTGATATACTCACTTCAAGTGAAAGAAAAATCCTTACATTTTGATCAATATATCAAATAAACTATAAATCCGAAGACAGATTTTTGAAATTTGTTTGATCAGTACATTTAAAAATGCAATAGAAATGCTATAGACATTGTCATATAGCAATTTTGCATTCCAAGCATAAATCATTACACTCAAAATTTTTAAACAATATGAAATCAGTATTAGTAGAGTTTTGAAGATTTTTTTTCTGCAGCATAAAAAAGAGGCTTATATACAATTTCATGCTTAACTTTTATACATGATAAAAAATATTTTTAAACAATAAAATCATTCTTATTAATTTAAGCATTGAGATATTTTTCTGTAGGATTAAATACCGTAAATTGAAACAAACTAGGGCAACTTTGACTGTCTAAAAAACGCTTATTTCCCTACTAAGTTCCCGAAACAAGTAATCATGAATGTCAATGATTTCATCTATAAAGAAGGCATTTAAAGATAATCGATTTCCAATTTTCAACTCTTACAAATTGTTTACAACATTTTATTAGAATTTTTGCTTACAATTTGTTGAGAAAATGTTTGTGGCAGTTGAATTAATTGATTCGAAAGAACCACTCATTTAAAACTTGGGGAAAAAATACTGCATTTTCTTAAATCAGCATATAATTTAATTTCTGAATCACTTTTAAATTTAAATTTATAATTTGCATTACATTTTGGTTTTAATAATATAACTTAGTAAAGCGGCACCAGGAATTTGTATAAAAAGGAAACAAATTTCACAATCTCGAATTTTCTTTCTTTCTCAAATTCTTGTATACTATTTAAATCAGGAGTTGTACATGTTTTTCAAAAATACTATTTTAGATGTTTGGGCCCTTTAGGATCAGGATAGATTAAGGCCTTTTATGACCAAGTTTGGAGCCACACATATCTTATTTATGATGATATTAAGCTGAAAATTGTTGCCTCTAGTGTGGTTAATAAGAAAATGGAAAGTGGAAAAGGCTTAGAAAATCAAAATATCCCCCAAAGAATAGTTGAGAATAAAAATCAAATGTATCCGTTGAAAGAAATCAAAATGAAAGATTTTATTGAACAATGAAGAAGGAGATCAGATCCTGAACAATTCCTTATTTGTGTACATTAGGGAATACCTCTTGATACTCTAAATGAAAGGGAAGAAAGACCCTATAGTATTATAGTTGATATAGTATATAGTATTTTTTCAGCAAATCAGATTTCATGGAGGGAGGTACTCGTAAATGGAAGAACATTAGAAATAAACCGGTTTCTTAAATGGAATGTTGTAAACCAACGTGGCTTAGTAGATTGATCAAATTGTGCTTCAAAGCTAAAGCTTTAAATTTTAATTTTGATAATTTTTTTGAGGAAAAAGAATGTGAAGACATTTGATGATAAACTGACTCAATTGTATATAGTTGTAGAGCTCGAAGTATCATATCATTCTACATATCACTTTACTTCTCAAACTTGTATGATGAAGATATACTGAATGAACAAACTGCCATGTATATTATTAGCCTTCCGTATAGTGAGAACATTAGGAATTTTATCTTTTAAGATGAAATTGTAAACATTTTTTTAAACTTTGAGTTTTATGAATTTTAAGCAATTTCCAATTTTTGTATTTTGAATATTTTTGGCATATTTTTCCTTACGGTAAAAAATGATGCTAATGTGTAAGGTATTTTCATGATTTCAAAAAAGTATTTTTCCTGATATTTTTTAAGGGATATCAACATATTTTAACACAGTTGGTAACGTTGCTATTTTTCCAGGATAACTTGGTCTAAGTTTTATTTTTTTCATTTTTTAAATTCAAATGTTTACTTAAAATGTAAGATTTATATAGCATGTAAAACTAACGATGCTCACTTCTGGTTTATAATGATTATCAAGATTTTTCTATCCATTGGTAACTTGAAAGCCAGTTAGAATAAAAAATAATGTCTAGAGAAAATGCAATACTTGCGGTAATGTTTTCTTTTATTTAATATTGGAAGAAATTTATGAATTAACTTAATAATAAAGGAGTTAATACATATTTACTGAATACTATATATTAAAATTTAAAGACTTTATTTTCTTAATAAAATAACCGAAACACCTTTAAAAGATCCTTTACCCAAAATTATTACCAGAAAATCGAATTTTTAATAACAATAAGATAGAATGTATATGTGTCTATGTGTGTTAGTACATTGCCATGTCAAATCGCCTGACTTTCAATTACTAATCATGGAACACATATAATTTGAAAAATCAGAATGTACACCTCGGACAGATTCTTTTTTCGTACATTTGAATTAAGATTTAATTAATTAAAATTTACCAAAATTTTGACTTTATATTTCACCATAGCTTCCATAAATAAGGAAGCACAAAAATTATGTTTCTATCATTTTGAAACTTAAGAAAATGTCTGTATAATAGCATCAGTGTTATTGTTGTACCAAATGTTTCCCAATTTTGGCATTTTTAAAGAAAATATTGCTTGCATATTTTTCAATAATAGATTATATTCAGCTCAAACCGTTTTCATTGTTCTATTGAATCCCGTGAATTTTGTTCCATTGCTCAAAACTAACGAAGCAGGATTTCGTTTATTATCTAAGTTGAATAAAAAAGTGAACTTCCCATATTGAGAAAGAAGGAAAGTAGACAATCTAGAAAACTGACATTTTAACATCCTACATTCGCAGATACTTATTAAAATGTAAAAAAAGTAAACGGAGTAGTATCCCTCACTTATAAAAAAATATATTTATATAGACTTTTAGATATTATTAAATTTAATCAGTAAATTGCAAGCAATCAATAATAATTTTATTTTTCACCTAAAATTTACAATCTGAAATATTGTCTAATATTTATATAACATAAACATTTAGTAAATTTATTTCAAGAACACATACACACAAATTGCTATTAATAGACGCTGTTAATATAATGTATTAGTCATTTTTTAGCAAAAATACTAAACGGTTAATATCCTAGCGAAGTAAGATTTCTCAAACAATCGATTTTACTGAGGAAGGATGATAGTTCTTTAGGTCTGATATCCTAAGCTTTCTGAGATATTACTTAAATTTCAGAAGCTATCCAATTTCAGGCAGCACAGCTCAAGTTACTGCATTTGCTTCTGCAACGGTGCACTGGAGAAACGTAAATCAAATTTATGCCTATTTAAGGAAAATAATGGCACCCTAGAGAAAAAGAAAGTCATAATCCGCTTTCGAAGACCTGGAATTGAAACCAGCTGTGTTTTATCTCTAAGAAATTAAGATTGTTTATAGCATAAAATAATGCGCTGAGTTCGGATTTTAAAATAAAGAAAGTTGGAATATAACTGCTCCAGATATTGGGAATAGGAATTCTACAAAACAGGTATTTCAGGAAAAGAATAATAAATTGTTGCATTAAATACTTATAAAAATATTTGAAATGAAAAATCCGTAAAAATAAAGGAATGGATAGTAAGGCAGCATAAGCGAAACAAATTAGCTGATTAATTTAATTTGTTTCTATCGCAAACAGCACATTAATGGCAAAACGACACATTTTAGATTGAAGACTGGTTATTAAATTATGAAATTATTAAAATTAGCCATGTTTATTAGAAAAAAGTAATTTTAGCATAAATCCAAACTGTTCTTGACATTTGTAAAATTCCCATTAATATTTTGAAAAATTTGTTTAATAATGAACAAACCTTTATTGTTAAATGTCGAACAATCAAAATTATTTATAGTAAAAATAATTTCGAAATAATTTGTAAAATAGTATTTAAATTTCCAAAGATTTAATTCATTTAATAAATCCAAAAATTATAATTAAATCGATTGTAATTTATTCAATAAATCCAAAAATTCTAATTAAATTTATTCTAATTTATTCAATTAATCCGAGATCAATGTATTAAGTAACTTCCATTAATTAAAACGCAGTAAAAATAATGTCAAAGCACGTACTAAGTCAATGCAGCTTTACAATCACAGAAGCAATTTCTTATATTGATATTTCTAAAATAATAATACTAAAAACATTCTCATCGTTTCTAAATTATTCATTTACTTGAGACACGAATGTTCTTTCTTTAATTATGGTTCTGGAGTTTATAAATTATCATCAAGCTAAGTTTCAAATACTGTTCCTTAAAAACTTAGTAATTTCAGAGTCAAAATATTAAATGATTTTTAGATGCAAAATGACGGCTGTGAAGGTGTTTTTGAAAAGGAAACTTGACACTGCTTTAATATGATATGAAAAACATAATTCAGATTTAAATTATGAAAATTAAAATTTTTCACAACTGATTCTAAGAATGCAGTTTCATTGCAGAATGTTTTAATACGCAATTAAATACATTGTTTTCTAAACTTTTCAAGAGTTCTGAAATTTAATAAAATTGTGTGCACTATTTAACCAACTATCAATTGCCTTTAAATATACTTTTACATTAAATCAGATTGCTTGAGTACCAATAGCTGTTTAAGTATCTTTTAAGCCTGCTCTTGCAAAATTTAAGTGAGTTTCAGTAATTGATTAATAAAATTGCATTCGTTTAGAAGCAATCTTTGAATTAACTGCAGATACATTCCTACATAAAAAAAGTACCTGCATAGAAATGAAGAGATCTATCACACAGATATTTGATTTATCTTAATATTTTATTTTCGACTATTGGGCATAACTAATTTTAATGCATTGGAAAAATTCATTCCTCCATTGAAATTAACATTTACATTCATTTTATAATGAACCTAGTAAAATGACTGAAACAGATCAATTTTGAAATAATTTTATTCTTTGATTGAAATAGATGTACAGTCGAGATTAATGTAAATGTTTAATATAATAATGTAATGTAATGGAAATGTTGTTGCATAATGAAATTGATATTATGCTTAGTCTTTGGAAGATTTTAATATGTCCTTTTTATAATATTTATGAAATACTGCATTGACAGTTTAAATTTTTACAGTTTAATTACTGACAATTTAAAATTGAACTCAGAATATTATATTTTTTATGTATTATTCTTTGAAAAGCATTCATTTCTAATCTTATGTATATATATATATATATATATATATATATGTGTGTGTGTGTGTGTGTGTGTGTGTGTGTGTTTGTGTGTGTGTCTGTGTGTGTGTGGTGGAGGGGGAGTGTAACGTTTAATTTTTAGGGATTTTTGGAAAAAAATGGTAGTTGATCGACACTTCTATCATTAAATTGTAACATTTAAAAATAAAAATTTGACTGAAATTTAATTGCATCTTCTTGCTTTAATATAAATAAATAAATTCTTGGGATGGGTTTTCTTGACTTATAAAGTCATTCAAAATGAGTAGTGCCAAAATATTATATTTAGTGACTGAGATATCAATAAGTTTAAAATTAGTTATACAGAAAAAAGATCTTCTCTAAGTTGTTTGAACAACATATTTAGTCTCAAAATTTCACGAGGAAAAACTTTTATTCTTTATAATGAGATCAAGCGTTTCACTTATAAATATAATGCCAAACTTAAATTTCAAGCCATTTTATATCGAACAGTCTTCCTGCTTAACATATCCATTGAGAAAACAATGAAAATTCTATAAAATCCTGTTTTGCAGAATTATTCTCTAGAAAATAATGGCAATAATTAAGATAAACTCATTGTGATTGTTCGGCAGGAATTAAAACATTTCTCTAATGTTAGTTTAATGAAGAATGAAATTGATTCTAGTGTCATTGTAACTCAACTAGGTAGAAGTAATTATCTGCAAACGCTTAGCACGTGATTTCTTACTAAATTCAGTAATTTGTTTTTAAAATTATTATGTATTATTCAATTACTTTTAAAGAAATCATTAAAATAACAAGTTTCGGTAAAGATAATGGTAATGGCGACATTAGAAGTACGTTCTTCTGCAATCGGAAAAATAACTATTGAAGTGCAATATTAATTCAGATTTAACCATTGTTATTTGAAATTTCTGAATAAAGACAGATAATACTTTAATGAATGAAATTAAACGTAAATTTATTGAATGGATTAGTTTCTAGAAATAGAGCGAAAAATAATATGCTTTACTTATTCTATTCATTATTTGAAGCGAAGCTTAATTATTAATATGGCCTTGTTGTTTGGTAAACATTTGTTCTTTTTATTCTTATTTTTATGACTAGGTTTTAAAAGAGGAACAAGCTACCGAAAAGAAAAGGGATTTATTAATGTCAAAAGAATGAATAATTGCTGATTTTTCTAAAATGACTGCAGATTAATAGATCCTATATAAATTTGAAATATTTATTAAATCAATTATAGAGATATATTAAAACAAATTAAAGGAGAGGAACATTTATTTCATTAGAACTATCTAATGAAACAAAATGGGTAAATTAGGAAAATAATACGTGCATTAATTGCAGAAAGGGAAAAGCATTTTTACATAGTGGTGCATTTTTGTGATTTTAATATCAGATGGTTTACTTAATTTATGAAATCAAAACAATATATTTATCTTATGGATGAAAAACACAAGCTAATATCAAAAATTTATTACCCTGTTAAAAAATACGCCTACAGAATTCTGCCAGTTAAAGATGCTACATTATTCAAATTAATTAATTAATGGAATAATTTTATTTTTTATATTATGTTTATTAATTGAAAGTTGATATTTTGCAATGTAATTGGCCACTAAATTCCTTTAATTTCAACTACTGAACAATTGATAATCATGACTATGAATTAATTTGTTAACTTTTTAAGTGCCGACTGCAGTGGTAATTTAGTGTCTCACGGATTAATTCGATCTTTCTTTGAGAATATCATGACTGGTGAAGATTACCTGGGCTTACGAAGATACATATTACGGCTCTAATTCAAGTTGTATTCATTGTATTAATGAATACCTCTTTCATTACCAGTCTGACTTAAAGATTTATATTGATTGAATTCTGATTAATTAAAATTCTATGAATTCTATAATTAGGACAAAGAATTATTCTTGAGATTTTGCCAAACACAATCTTACTCTGATGGATTTATTTTTGTTAGAATGCATGAAACGTCATTCCTATTATTAAAAGTCAGTTGCAAGTAAAAGATTGAGAATAGGCTTAGGAAGCAAATTCACCCAAGTTCTAATTGGGAGGATTGTGCACTGTTTGCCGTTTTATCGCCCAATTTTATCAACAAACACAAGACAAGAATGATTAGACATTTTCAGTTAACTTACAAAATTCCATAAATATATAACTTTAAAGTGCGATATTTAAAAAAATTATTGATTTTTTAAATAGCAGACCTTTATATTAAAGTCCATGTACTACTTTTGAAATGCGCCGTTATTAATAATCTGGTAATTTACTTTAATATTAAATTGTATTTTGATGCAAGTTGAAATCCATTTTTGAAATGTAAAAAAAATATTAAATCAACTAAGATGTGTACTTTTAATTTAAGAATTAATTCATGTAAAGGAGACAAGACTTGAAGGACTACTATTTCAAAATTTATATCAAAATGTTTTATGACGACTGAATTCTTGTTATTTAATTAGTTCTTATTTCTACTATTTAAATGTGATAAAGATTTATTTCAATTATATCGGTTTGATTCAACTTATGTTTTAAGCTTTATTATTTTAATTATTTAATTAATTAATTAAATATTTAATTAATTATTTAATTAATTTATTAATTATTTAATTAATTTCAATTAATTTATTATAAGAGAAATAATAACTTCCTGAAACTAAACATAAGAATAAAAGATCAAGTTATGAAACAAATCCGATTACAAGGAATAATTTACGACATTATTTTACTGGAATATTAAGAATACATGGCTTGTTCAATTAGTTTATTAATTATAAACTTATATCCACGAATAATAAGAAATACTGAACTACAATTATTTCTAGGATTTTTTAACAGGAATGGAAATTAGCATATTGTTAAAAACATAACTTTCCTTTATAGTAATATTTTTTATCAAAAGCAGGCAGTAAATCCATACATTTCCTTATTTTTTCATAACTTTGATACATAAATCTATTCAAATGTTTCCATTTTATGAAGTTTGACACTTTGTAATATCTAAAATATTTTAATATTTGCACTTACATCTCTTTATAATTATACAAAATACACAATATCAGGTGTAACCAAAGTAAAATTTGAACCCTTTTTCTTCTGCCTTGGGATTTCTAAAGTACCATTTTTAAATAAATAAAGGAAATTATCCTTATGTTATCGAGTAAAAACTATAAGATACCAGAAAAATTTAATAATTAAAAAAATATATTGCTTCGCTTCCTCTGATTCCTTGATTTGTTTTCATTTGAAGGATTTTTTTATATTTAATTAAATAATTTTGGCCTCATTAAAAAACTAAATTTTTATGTGGATAAAATAAGCAAATAAAATAATTGAAAAAAATAAATCTGTTTTTTTTTTATTCTGATTATTTCAAAATATATTTTAACAAATCCAAATCATTTGTATGGTGCATTTTATTTTACTTGTTCTTATCAGAGCGAAGCTTTGATAAAGATAATTTATAAATGCATATTCACATAGTAAAATAATCTTTTTTTCCCGTATACAAAGTAGGGAAATATTTGGGGGATTGTAATACGAAAATATAGTCAATATATAGTTTTATACAACTATTATAACCGTGACAGAAAATTATTTATATAATATAAGGATTATAAATATAATATAATTATAAATATATTATAATTATAAATATAATATAAGAAAAATTTCTGTTATCTTGCAACATGAATACGGTATATGAATGTCTATCGTTCAGTGTGATTAAGAAGAGACCCAGGATAGTAATAATATTATCCAGAATACTTACTACTCAGACTATTATAACAAGGAAGACTTGATATTGTGTTTTCCACTTTGTCATTCTTATTGCCAATGTAATATGAATTAATTACTGAATTTGGATAATTAATATGATTTTTTTCTAAAAATAGGGCATTCTTTCTCTTGGTTTTTATAATGCGAAATACATTTAATAACAGCGAAAAATAATTAATAATGAAATTTTTAATACAGGTTAAATAATTTCAAAATATATTTTTAATATATTTGCGAAGATGTTTCTGGTAAAAGAATATTAATTTTTATTTTATTTCAAAAATTATTTTAAAAAATTATAAATTTTGACACATAAAATATGTTCTTATTTAAAATTGTTAGACAATTGAGCTATAAAATTTTATGATTTTAAAGATTTAAAATATAAGTTTCAAAGCGTAAACTGAAGAATACTATAAAATACTAGCAGTACGAGCACAGTGTTGCCGTGGCATTACGCCCGAGAGGAAAAATTAGCTTTAACCCTTAACTGGGGAGGCGCGATCTACAAAACAGCATTTTCTTAAAAAAATCTTAAAATTTTTATAGTGAATGTATAAATCATTAAATTTCTTCTTTAAATTTTCTAGTGAATGTATTAGTATGAAAATCTGCCAATATATCCTGCAGATATTTTTCTTGATATGTAAATATGTTTTAGAAATTTTTCAAAATATATTATCACTAGACAAATTAATTATGTTTGAACACACATATCAGAATCAGTCGAATGCGAACTTTCGTCGAAATAATTTTCTGTACATTTATCCTCGTCACTAAAACCACTTTCTGCTTCATTTAAAAGTCCCTGGAGCTCTGCTTCGTAAGAGGATCAGCAGATTGAATGATATTTTGTGGACTAAGTTTTAGAGACATCTGCTAAGTTGAACAATATTGGAACACTAAAAAGGAGGTACGGTCTGACAGACGTCACACAAAGCAATAGCTGAAATATTTCAAAAAGCATCCGCTGAAACCTGTTGAAAAAGTGCATGTGTACTGAAAATCCGATACAGGAATCTACAGTTTCAATCCATTCAATTGAGCTAAAAATAGAATAGGGGTGACCGCAACTCCATCATTTGAGGTCTGACAGACCGCACCTCCCCAGTTAAAGGTTAAACTTCAGTTTACCTCCACCCGATATGTCATGGGCATGTCACGCAAAATCAAACAATCATAAAAATATATTTGGAAATTATCAAAAATAACTACAAAACCATTTTTTCTTGCACACATTTAGAAATATTAGCTAAGCTTTAATATATAGTCTTTTGGCGCCTTGCGAGGTTGTTAAATTTTCGATGGCGCTTTTGCTACCGTTACGCTATTATTGGCATTCGCGCCACATTTTGTCATTTCATTAAAATTTGGCGATATGTTATTTTTTGGCGAAAATGACTGTATATCAAAGCTGTTCCGAAATATTTAAACTATTGAAAAGGTAAAAATATGATACGTTCATAGACAAAACAATACATTAAAAATAACAATAGAAAAGCTATTTTAAAATTTACAAATATACAAAAAAACTCATTGTACCTCTGTTCCACACTTGCTTATCAACTCTGTATAATTTGATATGAAAATAGAATTCAGCTTGTTTCGTAATATTTTTTTGTAAACTATATTAGCTATTTTTCTTCTTGGTGTCAATGCAAAAATATTTTGTTTGGATGTAATTCTAGAAAGGGCCACATAAAGTTGTCCATGAGAAAAACAATCTTCGCTTAAGTCAATTCCAGCAGTGTGAAACGTTTGTCCTTGAAATAATTAAAATTGCAATTTTAAAACTCCTTTTTTTTAATGTGATTTCAATATAATAAAATCTTTGACAATAAATGCCCTATAAAATGGTACAAATATCTCCAATATCAGTTAATGTTTGAGGCATAATGAGTTTTGAATTGCTGTTTAATATCAGACGTAAACAAAGAAATGTATCGCATGTTCAAACCACAGCTCTCGCTATCTGCGCTTGCGCAATTTGAAGTTTCCGCACATGCGCGGATAAGTGTATTACGCATGTGTGAATCGTAGTAGGAAAATATTAAAATCGCAATCATAAAATTCCTTTTTCAATTTTAATTTGATTTCAATATACTAAAGCATTTCCCAATAAATGCCTAACAAAATGTACAAATTCTCCAATATCGGTTAACTATTTCTCAAGTTTTTCTGCCTTAAACATACAGACGCTTTCAGGAGACTTCATATTATGCTATGTATAGATATAAAAATAATTCTTTATAAAATGCAATATTTCAAAAAAATTATCTTACATCTTGTACGTTTCTATACAGTATGGCTTATAATCGCATTAAATTATAATGATAGTTCAATTCTTCAATAATAGTTCAAATGAAACAGCTTTTAATAATTTTAACCCTCTTTTTTTAAATTTATTTAACAATGCGTGTTTCTCTTTTATTGACTCAAGCTCTTCTAAGACACATATAAATTGTTTTGGAAAATTCCATTTCAGAATTTCTTTTAAAATACTAAATAGAAAACAATTAAACAATATTCAAAAATTAAGCCTCTGCTAGGTTTAAAAAATAATCCCTTTCTCTTAAAAAAATGCAATGAGAAGACTAAAAATACTTAGGTTGCATATAGGTATTTTAGTTATTGGACATAAAAATGCTTAGATAGCTTTAAAATTGTAAAAATTCTTAAGTATGAAATATTGATATGTGTAAAAACATTTGTGCTATCATTATCATAAAAGTTAAATTAATATATTTAATTTTTCAAATTGATATATTGCTAGAAATATGCAAAAGAGGTGCAAGTGAAATGCGAGAACAAAATGCGATTGATTTTGATTTTATAAAAAACATAAGAGCGCAGTTTAAATTATTTACAGAGTATGTCAATGACATTAATTTCTTCAATTCAAAAGTCCTCCATTATTTCAGAAAATATTCAATTTTCCGACCAAATCGTTAGTTGTCTTTGCACTTGAATATTACACATGATAGTTAGCTATATTTAAGCAAGTAAATGATAAAATCTTGTAATAAACAACGTGCAGCTTAAACAGCATGATTAGCACTTCAAGAACTATAAATATTATCAAAATTTTGCGATGTGATCAATAAAATGTATCATTAGCCAAAAGTAATACCTTTTATTAGCGCAATGATAGGAAGCAACATACAAAAATAATAATCTGCCGCTGTTTTAAGTGTCGACTAGATATCACCAGTAAAAGATGGCCAAGATGATAATTTTGGAAATGAATAAATAAGGAATAACTATATAAAGTTTGCTGGAATGAAACAAGTTGTTAACAGAACTGCTTTTAATAAGTGAATTATTCTAGATGTTTGTAATTTCGTGAGCCCATTGATACATTTTCAATTCGTAATTCTTACACAAAGCATCAAATCCTGTTATTACAGCATATTTTATTCTGAAATTTGGGCAATTAAGAGCAATTAATGCTTATATCTTTTGAGAAACAAGTTCCTCTGTAACATATCGATATTTGAGTCTCTGATCAAAAATAAAGCTCCCACATTTAGCAAGCTTCTAATTGGGCGATTAGAAATTAACTGTCGCACTAATTAGGGAAACAAGAGTTAATGCGTCGTGTAGCCGGGGTCCAAATTTCCGATGATATCTGTTTTCCGTTCTTAAGTGAGATACCTAAACGCACCTCGCTAATAGATTCGGGCAATCCTCGGTTCACGGACTGCGATAAGCGAAATTGCGAGGTATCCCCTGAATAATTAAGTAATAGTTAGCTGCAATCGCAATTTTTCACACTGTTTTGTTAATGGCGTGATTAAGAAGACCTGATCTCCGCTTTGTGAGCTTGGGTGTATCATTAATACGATTTTTTTTTCTTCTGCCAACAGTATGTTTTCCGTTAATGCCGTATTTACTGGGCCGATTTGAAACTTTCTTTTTTTTTAAAAAAAAGTCCCTACTTTAACCTTTGCCTTACTTATCTTGAAACTGTATCAAAACCCAAATTGGCATGTCATGCAGCAATCAAATATTTTTGCTGATCCCTACGGCTCATTAAATAAATTCTTTTCTGAGATTTGTAGGCAGGGAATTATCTCAAAAATTGATTTTCCACCAGAATTCATTAACTCGATTTACCTTATCCAGCGACTATGATCTTTTTTTATGTTTAAACACCACTAGATATACCGCTTTTTTCTTCTTTATTTCTTCTTAATTTTTTCGTCTCTTGGTATTCTATTGATTGAATGCTAATGAAACGTTTTTATGCATCATTACGCTGCTTTTTTTCTATCATGGTTAGAATTTCCAAACATGTTACTGGGATGAAGGAAAACCGTACTTGAGAGAAAGGAGAATTTCAACAACACACATTTAAAGAATTTCTTTATCAATATGATTCACGATAAGATTAAAATATTCATCTTTTCAAGAAGTAACTATTCATATTAATTGATTACAAAAATATCATCAATTTTATGAGGATATCCAAATAAAATTTGAAACCACTTATCTTTCTGGATTAAACAAAGAGAAATAAGATTAAATAAATAGCCTCCTTTCACTTTAACACATAAATGATTGCAATTTTATAATATTATCAGAATATAAAAGTAAAGTTATATCTAATGGAAATCTTCATTTGAGTATGCTTATTCAAACTTTGTGGCCAAATTACAATTTTAATTCGTTTCAAACCTTTTGTTATAAAAAAAATCACAAATATCAGATTTTTGCTTCCTGACAATCTTACATTTTCCTTAACTAGTTCTGTTTTGGCTGTAATAATTTCATAATTATTGATTGTTCATTTTTATGTTAAACTATGCTGCTGCAATCACTTTTTTTTATACATCGAATAGTGTATTTTAAAACGTTTTTATTAGATTTTATGCCGATTTAAATGTGTAATGCATCACTTAAATTAAAATTAAATTGAAACTTTAAAAGGAAGCTGGCCTTAAGTCATGGGACATACGGCCCATTCAGATGTTCCAAAATACTTACAATAATTCGTTAAATTCTTAAAGCGATTATAATTAATACCTTTTTTTGTTTATTTGTCATACTTGAAGGGATGATGTCTTTGTTGATGTTAATATTCAAAATGGGAAATTTTCAAAAAAGGAATCACTTTAATTTTGAAAAAGAAATCAAAAGCAAGATATTTAGTTGCTAGTTATTAACCTACCATAAATTTATGTCACTTGTAGATTTATACGTAATTAGTTATCGCTATAAATTTTCATTGCACAGAAGTTTGTATAGCTATAATAAAAAACAAGTAATATAAAAAAATTGAATTCAATTCCTACTTAGATCTACAAAGAATATTTTTCTTTTAGTTACTTTTTATTAAATAATTATCAAAAAAATTTTAAGTATCGAAAAAATATTGTTTTTCGGAAGAATTGAACTGAACTTGTATTCTTCACCTTCACGTGAAAATTGCTGAAATCCTTGCCTTTTACCGCTTGAGCTACTGCCTGATGATTTTAACTCTCATTACAAACTGCTAAAACTCTAGTTGAAGTATTGAAATTTAATTAAATAATTAATATTTGAAAAACTGTATTAACATTGGGGGTCATCAAATACAAGTTTAAAAAAATGTATTTCAACTTGAGTGCATGAATAAAAAGTATTTTATTAACGACTAGCCGCCTTTGGCGACCAGCCGGTTCGCCAGTATTACCGCTCGCTACAATTTTCAATTAAATATTTTAAGTAACTGGTCTCTTAAAGGATTCTCAAACAAAACATTTTTAATCTTCAAATTTTGATAGTCATACCAAACTTATACTGTTGTTTAGATCGTTTCGTTCAATTTACTATATATATTTTGCTAGTTTGTTGCCATTTCCGGTAAAACTTCAACTTTAATTAAAAATGTAAATGACGAAATTGCAATTAATATTAAGATATTTTTTTAATAAAACCAAGCGCTTTATTTTATTTATCATCTTTATTGTTATTTATTAATTATTATTATTATTGAAAATGTGTATTGCAAACAGAATTGCTCGGTATTTAAGTCTTATGTTAACTACAAAATATTTTTCATAGTTTATGTAATATCTCAAACAATAATTCAACAAAAATTTTTGAGATTCAGTTTAAAATTCAGTTTTTAGTTTTGCTTTCAAAAGGATTGAAATGAAATCAATAATAATATTTTGTTCCTGTTTATAAATATATTTCAAAAATTATGAAGTCTAAATTTAATGCAGTAAGGTATCATATTCTGATAAATATTCTGGACACACCAAATTTTAAATAAATGAATGAATGTTTCTATTTTCCACGATCAACTAAGACTTATTTATGAAGTTTTAAATGTTAAAAATTTAGAAAAACTCACCATTTTCATAATCTTAGGCCAATTAATCTTGAGAAACCTGCGCGCTTATTGGCGTATTTTCTTTGAAACGATCGATGAAAAATCTAAAATTATCCTTTTTTTATTGAATAGTGATATTCAAATCTTCATAAATCAGTCAGTTTAAGTGATTTGAAATTAACTCTTAAAAGTCAGTGATTTAGTTGATTGAAGTTAACTCTATGACCATCATAAAATCTGTGCTTTCTCTTGTGGTGTATGCATTCTCCTTAATATCCGATCGAATAAAACATCACATACAAAAGTACTACATAGAAAAAACGCATCAAAATTAAACATAACATTTCAATAGTTGCCAAAAACAAAAGAGAGAAAAATGCAATTAATAAGCAGACGATATTTAGAAAAGTACAGATATTTAGACTGGAAAATGAAATTATCTGAAATTAAAAACACGCGCAGACGATATTTACAAAAGTAAAAATATTCAAACCTGAAAAGGAAAATATATGAGTTATTCCATCAATAAATGCCATAAGTTTGTTTACATCTTCATTATTTTATGAGTCATTAAATATCAAAATGGATCCGGGACTGAATAAACATCCTGTACAGAGAGTGTAAAAGATCATAAAATAATTTTTTTTGAATTTATTTTTCAGAAAAAATAATATTTCATATTTGTTTCGTTTCCTACAAACGCGTGCCAAAAATTATATTTTTGCAGATTTCATTTCCAAAAAGATTTAATTTATTTTCAGTTAAAGCTTTAATCAATGTGATGGCAACACTTTGAAAAAAGCTATTTTTTTTCTCAGGAATGCGAAACGTGCTTAATCCTCATTTTTATTTTTGACGAAAAAAATTATTGAAAAACATAGTTAAAATATTTATTTAAAAATTCATTAAAAATAGAAATTTAATTTTAAGATTAAAACAGTAGTATCATTTAAAAGATAAATTTTTGATCTTTAACTTCATGTAAAAATCTTTTTTGTGCGGTAATATTTTCGGCAGTTATAGCAGAAACACGTCAAAATTTCGATTAATTTTTAAATAAATAAAATTCTAGTTAAAAATTCGAAAAAATAACCCCCAGGTGCACATTCCCGGCCTCCAAGGTATACACGTGCCAAATTTGGTAGCTGTAGGTTGAATGGTCTGGTCTGTAGAGCGCCAACACACACACACACACACACACACACACATTGAGCTTTATTATAAGTATAGATTGAAAATTTCAGCAACAAGATATATAATTATACACTCATTTTATCCCGTTTATTTAGTCCCGGACCCATTTTGATGTTTAATAACTCATAAAATAATAAAGATAGATTAAAATTAATAACATAAATGGTTAAATAGACTCAAGAAGTTTCATGACCCTTGTCAATGAACTTCCACGTGTGCCTCCTTCGTCGCACTGAAAATATCAAGTCGTTAGTCGATTTCACGCCAGATAGCGGCAAGCATGTCGGCGTCCACAGAGCCTATTGCGGTTGTAATTCTGGCTTTTAGGTCATCAATGTTCGACACTCTCCTCCTGAAAACGTTCGCTTTTACAAACCCCCAAAGGAAAAAGTCCAGCGGCGTTATGTCAGGTGATCTGGATGGCTAAGGAATTGGACCTCCTCGCCCAATCCATCTTCCTGGAAAATGGCCATTCAAAGAAGTACGAACGATGGTACCCCAATGGGGTGGCGCACTATCTTGTTGCAAAAAGACATGCGGCTGAAGCTCTTCTAGTGGAAATACGAAGTTTTCCAACATGTCTAAGTATACGACTGATGAGACCGTCTTTTCTGTAAAAAAGAAAGGCCCAATGACTCGGTCGTGCATTAGTCCGCACCACACATTAACCTTTGGGGAATACCTTTGT
>JAPMOR010072630.1:23956-58813 GCA_026543865.1 Argiope aurantia
TATAATGCATTTGTGATAAATATAATGCATACATAATAAATATAATGTATTTTGCAGCAAGAAAATATTAGCGAACATTCAAAACTGTATGATTTGAAGGCCTCAATTGATTAAGGTTTTCAACAATCCAACTTAAAAAATGTCAAATTTAGATCTCTTAAATGTTTAATTCCTGTTAGGTTATTATTCCCACAACGGTAAATAAATTCAACCATTCAAAAATTGTCTGAGAAGTAGTTACTATTTACCGCTAAGTTAGAAACTGAAATTTGCTCTACTAATTATGACGCAGGTCAAAGAAAATCATTTTGTGATTTCATCGTTACAGATTTCGATGGACGTTTCTGTTAGAAATAACGATATTACATACCTTATATATTGGAACAATTTTATGAGATAAAACAAAACAAATTATTTTGATTCAATTATCATGAATTTCTCAACTATAATGCAATTTACATTTCAAAAACCAGTAACCCAATTAAAATTTAAGCAAATAATACCCATCATATGTGTAATTAGAACTTAAGTCTGTGGATCAACTTACGATAACAAAGATTTATTTTTCTGAGTTAATATATCCTGTTAGATAGCATGGATTTGTTGATAACTATAGTTCGACAACATTCATGCTTTAGACATCGCATAATAATCTCACAGTGAATTTTGAAGACTAAAGAAGGCCATATAATGCAACAATAATATGTTTAAAATCCCTAAATGAAGTAAGAATTTAATTCCACGCCTCAATTCTTTGAACACTTTCTTAATGTTTTCATGAATTTAAACAATGCCTATCAATAACATTTTCATGATGTATAGGTAATAGCCATCTTTGGAACCAACTTTTTTTTTCATATTTAGGCTCCAACCGTTAAATAAGAAAAGTATTATTTTAAAATTACTTCCTTGTTGATTCACAAAATTGATAAACATGAATTTAATTTGCAGACTTGAAAATAAATTAAAAATTACTGAGCTTGTAAATAAAAAAGAGAAGAAATTACGAAATAAAAGGGATGGAAATTCGTGTAGAAATGAAAATTCTATTTTGGAGTTAATGCCCAAAGAATGCATTTTTTTAAAAAAAAAAAAATTAATTTATATTTGGCAAAAGCATGCCAATGAATCGATCGGCTTTAATCGATGAATCTGAATTTCATCATTACATTGTTATAGATTATCCAAAAAATTAAATTAAACGAAAAATATAAAACGTGAAAGAAAATTAGCTAAGATATGAAATCAATATTACTAAAAAGAAATTTTGAATTTCAAAAACGCGAAAATTGTTTATTTGGAATGACAGTTTAGAAACATATGAACATCAATTTATATAAGCAAGTCACAGCTATTACATATCTAGTGACGATTTCTACTTGACATCTATTTCTATTATTTTGATTTTTTTCACTTCTTCTTCTTCTCTTTGAACGGAAGTTTCGATGACTCGGTGAAACCTCTTATTTGAAATTCTAGTATTATTTTGCGTTTTCATAAATTAGATAACTTCGCTTTAAGTGCAGCTGGAAAAGTTTCAGTGAAATTAATGATTTTTTTTTGTCACATACATGAGCATTATAGTACATATATATATGTATCTATGTGTGTGTGTGTGTGTATTCTTTATTTGATTTCCTTTTTGTGTAAAGAAGATTTATTTGTTTTAATTGATCAGAACGGATAAAATGTATCTAAAATATAATTTTCAAGACAACAGAAGGAAACAAATACACATAAACATCACAATTTAAATAAACCTTTTATTATAATTTAAGTTATGCTTCTTGACGTAGTCGAAAAAAAATATCTTTTCATCAAACAATTTAAAATTATCTACCTGAATTTCGAGTTGAAATAAATATTTATTTATATTACAGACTATCAAATTAATAAACAGTCGTTATCTTTAGAGGTAGAATTATTCTAAAAATCATTTAATGAAACATGGTTTTTCGAAATTTTTTCTGTTAAAATTTGGTTTCAGCTTGGGTGTACAAACCACAGTATGCCATATGTAATTCAAATGTGCAAAATGTAACATTACATGCAATACGTAAAATGTAATATGTATTTTATGCTTTAGAATAATAATATGTCAAGTTATTTATAATAATTACAACTTTTGGATTGTAAAATATAAATAAAATGTAACTTGTCTTTATTTCAGCTCTATTTCGTCATATTTTTTTTTATTATATACACATGAATTAATTTTTAAAAATTTTGAGTTTTTGTATTATTTTATTTTGAGTTTTTGTATTATTACGGTAACATAATACTTTTTCATTTGCTGATGGTGTGTCACGGAAGCATTATTTTGGTAACAACTTTTGCATTTGCTGGAATTTCATAAGATCTAAAAGTCAAAGGACTAAATATTCCCACATCTTTCCATTCTCCGGTATCTGAACTTCTCTGGCAGGTATTTGTTCAAGTACAACAAGATCCTTAAATTTAATACAGAAGTTAAATAAGTGAAATTGAATAAGGAATATTTTAAAAGGAACGGAATTTTCGTAGATTAGTATGATATTCTGGCCACATAGTTCTAGCCCCTTCACTTTGAGAACATCTATATTGCTCATTTTTAACTTTGTAGAATGCATACTTCAAGCATTTCACATATTTAATTTATATAAAGCTAATACATGTGTCTTATTTTTAGGAATATAAGAATGCTTCACTGCATCCTTTTGAAATTCAAATAGGGTTATAATGCTTCTTTATTGATACCATCGTTACAATGCAAATTCCTATGAAATAACCTACTTGCCTTTATGTATTTCTTTAACAATGCAGCAAAAGTTTTTTGTAAAAGGAAGGCAAATCCATTGATGCTGCAACAATTGTCTATTTTAGCATTTATTCCAAAAATGCATTATAGAACTCGCAAGCGCTTTGTTGCTTCACACTTAACACCAGACTGCACCATACCTTCGTTCCTAGAGCTCAAATGATCAAATTCCGATTTGGTTTAGATGTAGGTGGATTTTATTAAAAAATACACATGAATCAATAGAAAAGATTAAAAAAATGACAAAATACAAATACTTATAACATAACCAGAAATGATCAAAACTAGAATAAGAATATATTGAGTACAATAAAGCTGGCTGAATGAACATGATAACGTACAATATGAGCGATAATATAAAGAAATTATAAAAATTAGTTACTTGAGGGTATTAAAGAATAATTATGAATAAACTGCGTGGTGTATTAATGGTGCCTAAAAATTGATAGGAGTAAATCTAATTGAAACAGTTCTCTATGATCAATTAGGAATCTTATCATGTATATGTTTATTTTTTTGGAAGATGAATTTTTAAGGGCTCTTTTGTACCAAAGACTATCTAGCGTGGATGAGAGTTTTCGGAGGGGCCATGAAAGAGTAAAAGGGCATGATGTCGCAAAGTGGATGGAATTGCAAACTTTTCCACAAGAGCAATAGTCATCTTCCGATAAATGGAAACGATGTAGAAAAGAAAAGAATGGGTCATGTCCTGTTACAAACAGGATATCTTCATGAGTCCAGAAGAGCGGCTGCAATGTAACTGTTTTGATGAATTTATATACAGAATGTCCAGTGTTTCCATTATCCCAAAGATTTTGCCATTTTCTTATAAATATTTTCTGAAGACTGTTTAAGATAGCACCGGGGTTTTGCAGCTTCCATTTGCTGCTCACAGGAATTGATGTTTTATTTTCAATGCCAGTCTTATTCATGACCTTCAACAGTCTCCATGATCTAAGAGTGGAATGTTTTAGAACCCTATAAGATATGGTATTCCTATACCATATCTTATAGGGTTTTTTCTTTTGAAAAAGCCTTAATATTTCAATGAGGGCTGCATATACTCTCTAAAGAAATTAGAGATCTCATTAAGGGTTTTGTTTGATAAAAATATTAAACAAAAACCTTATTGAAGTTAACGATAATCTTCCACTTACTAATCCGAATTACCATTGAAACGTAAGAGATGCAATATCAAAAAAAAAAAAAAAACTACAAAGCAATTATATAGTTTTTAGGAAAATATCCAATCCTGAACCATTCATCGACATCATCTATTATTATCCATTGCTAATATCCAGAATTAGAATGTGATTGGAAATTTTATAAAATTCATTCTTGTGCAATATTTTTTAAAAAAAAAGCGCAAGATCTTTCATTAAAGATTTTGCATCTTTTTTCCTTTTAAAGCTTACAGAATGTTTTTAGAAAAATACTGTGTTTTAACTTAAAATTTCTATAATCATTTCAAAAATTTTTTAGGAAATATTATATTTTGTATGGTCTGTAGAAGATACATCTTTAGAAATGTTAGATCATTTTTCGGTATTATTAAGGATGCAGTGCGAGCTAGAAATCGAAAGTGATTTATCTCCCACTCTGTTGTTTTATGTTCCCATGTTTTATCAATAGCACTTTCTCAATGATTAATATTGATGGTCACTTAATATATCTTCATTATTGGAATCTTTTAGTTCATTTTGATATAACTATTTATTGGATGAAACTTACTCTAATGTTTTAATACTATTTTTTTTTCATTAAAGGTTATACACCAATGCAGAAGGTGACTGACAAAAGTAACCTATTAACGCCATGGTTTAAAACTGAAGAAAATAACAAGAAAGCGCGCGCTGGGTATCCAACATACCCCAAAATATTTTCATAAAATATAAAAGTGTTTGGAATGTATTGTTTTCATGCTAATCGTAGATCCAACCATTTCAACTTATAAAAGAAGATAAAAAAGTTGAATTTCTTTTGACTGAGAGGTGTCTTATATTTCCCCATATCTTCTATCATATCACTTCCGTCTTAAAAGAAATTCTGTTCAAAATTTTGTAAATGAAATATGTATCAAGAATACGAAAATATGCAAATTAATTTCTTTAATAAATTGCTAATTTGTGCTTAGCTGAATACCTAAGTTTAGTTATATTTTTTCCATTTTTTTTCAAATGAAATATTGTCTAAATAAGTCTAAAAGCCCATAATTGCAATGACTCTGAAGTAGAATCGTAAAGGATGATCAGATATGATATCCATAATACATGATTCATTAATAAAGGACAGAAAAAAATTGTAAGAAGCTTTCTATAGATATTAATTTGTAAATAAATGTCACATAATCTGACAAATTTACGAGGAATATGAAATCATATATTAGTTTCCATTTATACCTTTTCTAAAAAAATTATTTTTCGCAATCAAACATTTTTATACTTCTTTGAAAACCAATACAAATTATTATACACTAACTAAAGATCATTAACTTCATTCATTTTTAGAACAATGTCATCTGAGCAGCTTTCTAATAAAATGTCTCAAAAATAATAATATAATGTCTCAAAAATTATAAAAGTGAAATGTTAGTGAAAACACCATGATTCCAAAATCTCTTGAACTCACTTTTATTTAGCTTCATTTGTTTAATGTACATGTTTCTTTTCATTTCCCTATTCGTTAAATTTGAAATGCCCTGATGCATTCTCGATGATATTGTATTATTGTTAATTTTTCCGAAATTATTTAAGAGTAAATATATTTATTTACTTAAATATAGTTGCATACGTTGGATTCTCATTTTAGAAAATATTGTTTTAGAGGCAAAGTATTTGCAAACATTACTTACAAATTCAGCACTAAAATGAAGAAAATATTCAAAATAAAAATTTCATATTATCAATATTCCAAAAAAATACTAAACTTTAAAATTTTTATTTTTTTAATGCCACAGATTTGAAAAGTGAAAACTATTTATTCTTATAGCTAGGCTTAAAAACACCTTGTATTGCATCATTAATTAGAAAACCATTAAATAAAAGTTGTCTGCCGAAAAAAGCTATTAATAGTTTTTTTGTACCAGACATTCAATATTTAATAATTAGATTTTCAGATTATTAGTAAAATTATATTAATTTAGGAGAAGCCATGATTACTTAAAAATCTATTTTAGTAAAAAACAGATAAACTTAAAAAAAAGGAGCGAATTAAAAATGTTTGTAAAAATAAGCTTTCGTATTTCATTTATAAAAAAGTTATATTTTGTTAAATAAAATTCATTATCTCTCTCTATATATATGTTTAATGCTATTTAGCGTTTACTGAGAACATATAAGAACAAAAATTGAAATTCCTTTATTTTACTTATATTTATTCTCTGTATTTGATAGGAAACAATTTTTTATCTAAATCTTTACTTTAATGAAAGCTTCTTTTAAATAAATCATTTCTTTAGAATACATTTCGACTTTTAAAAATGCATTAGCAACTGAAAAAAGAATCTGAGATGCTTACTTGCTGAAATTCTCCATTTAAGTTTCAATTACGAACTCCTTGCTGTTTTATTTTTACCTGCAAAAATCAATAAGAACTTTTTCACTGGTCTCTATTCCGAGCTGTTGAAATTCAATGAAGACACTCGAAGGAAATCTTGAGTTTTAGTTCATCAAAACCGTATTTTTGAAACTTCAAAAAGAAATCTAATTTTTAAAACAGTGTTCTAAAAACAACAATTCTTTTGAAAATCATGTACACTCAAAATGAGCTTAAGACTCTTGATCTTCAGCTTATAAGGTTTGGATGGGAAGGAAGGGAAAAAAAAACATTTTACTCTTCAAGTTTTGTTGAAGTTATCTCATAAGTAATATTGCGATGTTAGGAATGAGGAAAAAAAATATTCCATAACTGGAAGCTCTACCAAATAGATTGTTCATAAACATTAGAAAATCGCAAAGAAAGGGGTTCTGATGTAGCTCTTTCTTCCTTTCTGGGAACGAACAATTTTGGCTGAAACCCAAGGAGTAGACTCCCTACTTTCCCGTTTTTAGCAATCGAAGTCTTTTGTTCAAAATGCGCGAGCATTAAGAAACGAATAACTTCACAAGCTATTATTTTTAGTTTATTTTCGCTTGTGGACTAGTTTTATAGTTTTCTCCTTACATTTTTTTTTGGTATTTTTCTTACACATCCTTATTCCTATTCTCTTTCTGTGAACAGGAAACAGCGAGTAAAAAATAAGTTTTTGAACTTGCGCCGTCGGTTCAAATTAGGTACGGCATCATGTTCCCAGGAGATGAGGAAAGGGAGTGCCGGAAAAAGAAAGAAAAAAAAACTGAAAAAAATTATATAATAAAACTGTTTTGGAGAATAAAACAGCATGTGTACTAAGATAGCGATTTAAAAAAAAGAGCCCTTTCATACATGTTTATTCTATACGGTAACTTTATTTCAAGACTAACTTTTCTCAAGTGAAATCTTATACAAAATGCAAGTTGTTCAAAGAGCTCATTATAAAAAATAAAGTCCTTTCAAAGAATTGGATAATAAGGTTTGTTTATAGTGTTCGGTTTCAGACTTTTTTTGAAAGCCATATTTTAAATACTTCAATTTATTTCTTTTCATCCAAAAACTGTTTTTGGACTGCTAAGAAAAGTTCATTTATACTGTTTTGTTTCAAAACTCTTTTAAGAGAATATTAGGGCTATTTTAGGTAAATCCTTTATTTTTTTATTAGCTTAAGGAATGGAACCTCCGACAATAATATTTATAAAAGAAAGAAGTAAATACGGTTTTCTTTAATGGGCATTTTCCCTAGTTCATTTTCTAAATATTTGTTACAGATAATTATATTCGATTATTAGTACATCTTAGAATTAAATCTAATATAAATTTATAAAAAACCCTGAGACTCGATAATAGGATTCGCATAAAAGAATTGTCATTTTTTAAAAATAAAAAAAAAAATTAAAAACTATAAAAATAAATTTTGAAGTTTCTGGATTTTCATTATTTTTAAATTATTTAGTTCAAAGAGGTTTCTTTAAAATTTTGTGGATACATGCAAATGGAGTTTTTTTCTTTCTGGGAATAAAAGAGAGCAGCATATTACCGTGATGTTAGATCATTAATTCAATCTTTAAAATAATAGTTACGGGACGATGGAGTTAATGAAATGCATAATATACTGTTACAATTACGTGAAATTTGATAAATCCTGGATTTGTTTTGTATTTTTGTGAGAATCGTTTATCATATTGATTACAGTACATAAAACGGAAAGCCTACATTTATTACAATTTAAATTTGGACGCTTTCGCTTTGTCTGCCTTTTGCATTAAGTCCTCTGAGCATCGCTTTTGATTGTGCAGAAGGAATCGCCTAATACTGCAAGCTCCGTTTCCCTTATTACCTTCTCTTAAAGGCAGCAATATCCGGGTGGAATATACCCCTGTGTTCAACACCCATTACTCGGCAGTTCTATGAAAAGAAATAATCTGGAATATCGAGAGAGAAGATCTTCATAAACATTAGAATATTAAGCTGTATGATCGCAGATAAATATCCCATCCGACAGGTTTATACAAGTGAACTCAAATCTTGTTTTCCGAAATTCTATCTAAAACACTCCTGAAACTATTCCACAATGTCTTTTCTGAAATTTGTGGAATGTCATAGAACGATTTCTCCTTGATAAAGTTTCTAATTTGTGGTTCATTAAATATTCTCATTTTCAACTTTACATGTCTCGAAAAAGGAAATTTTGAAATTTTGCAATTGACGCCTTTATTTTCTTCTTGCATTCACTTTATAGTTTTTATTTTCCAAATATAAAGTATGTTACGAAATATTGTGCGATATTATATTATTCATTATTCAATTATGTTATAAAATATTGCGACTTTTGTTTAATTTAGTATAATAGATTAGAACGTATATATAATGTTGTAGTCCGTGTTTGATATACAATAGGGAATGAGATTAATCTCAGAATAAATCATGGCTCTAGTTGTACATTTTATTTTTTTGTATATGGCTTATGCAGAAAGTTATGCAGATTCTTATTTAGCAAGTAAGCCCTTTTAACGTAATGGGATTCAGATTCACTAATCCTACTACACTATTCGCATATGGTATAACAATATTTCATTGATTGCAATTTCAATTCCAACAAAACAACAATAACTTAGAGAACAGCACAAATTGATCTCTGATTGTTTTTCTGCAAGCATTTTTCCTTTAAATAAAATCGCCATAATAGTATATGATTAATTTATTCACATTTCGAAGCATTGTGAATAATCTATAGGCATTTTGAAACCAGAAAATGATATCATTAGTCTGTTCATCAAATTATAACTCGCAATGGCAAAGAAAATATACTATTTTCAGGAGCAAGACAAAAAAAAAGCACCCGCAATAAAAGAAATTGCGACAAAAACAAGCAAATGATAATCAATTATATATATATAATATATAATCAAATTATAAATAGTATTTTAATATTTCTTCATTATATATTGGAAGGATTCCTTTCTATTTAAAGTATTTGCACTGTATAAAATATATTTAACAGCGGTTCTATAGTAAAATTCATTTTAGTGTCAAATGCAGTAATTTCTTATTTTATGTGTGTAAGATGTTCATACCAGTTTTGCATTGCACCAGTTTTGCATGCAAAAAATAACTGACACATTACAACATAAAAACAAAGCAAGACAGGAAAAATATTTCTTTTTCTAATTAAGTTAGCACACAAACACGTGCGCACCTGTATATATATATATATATATATATATATATATATATATATTTTTGATTTAATGTATTAGTGTTGTAAATTTAAAAAAAAAACTTTTTTATTAATCACGTAAATTTATCAATATATTCTGTACTAAAAAAAATCGAAGGAGTTTGAGGAGAATATTATGTTTTATTTCATTCCTGTTTATCCAGGACAGATTACTGTGCTGGAATCACGTTTCAAATATGACTTCCGCTCCCAACGAGAGGAACACGATGTTTATTATGGTAATGGGACGATATATTTTCTCTAAATCCTCCAAGATATCACGAACAGTTGGGAAGTAAAATGTAGAGAAAGGTTCTTTTTTGTTGCTTTAGAGTCTTTTTTTTTCTTACTTCGTGTATATATCATCGCTGAACCGCTTACACCTTTTTGTGACATGTCAAGAGATACATGAATTACGTATGTATCAAAACGGCTCTGCAGTCTTGGAGATAAAGTTGCTATTTGAAAGCCGCTCCTATACGGTTTATTGTCAAATATTTCAATTTCAAGTATATCAGTGTTAAAATATGAATGATATATGATGTAAAAACTGCATTTCTGTATTATTATGAATGCGGTATTTACATATTTTGCTGGCAAACTTGGAAAGTGTCCTGTATAAATTGCCTGTTTTAGTAAATAAACACGAAAAATATAATATATTTTACTGAATATATTCGTTTAGTACAACGAAACATCATATTTTTTGGTAACCATGTTTTAATTTTATGATTACAGAATTTACGATTAAACTCACTTTGTATTTATTATTTCAACCCTTTATAAGAAAATATTTTATAATATATATCTAGAGAGTAATTTATAATTGTAGCATAAATAGAGTAATATGTAGTTTCAGTAACACGTTTCTTTCCTTTAGGCTCACAGAATGAGAAAATTGGCCTAATTACACTTTAGAGTAAACATATACAACCATTGTATTAAAAATAATTTTATATAAAGATATATTTGTGGAAAGAAATGAAAAATGTTTCTTATGAACTTATTACTCCAATAAAAAAGGTATATGCAATTTGGGATTATTGCATTCAATTGAATGATAAAGAGAAAGTTAACTTACTTTCAAAACTATAACTTCCAATAAAATTTGAATTTCCAAATTCGTTTAAATTAAGAAAAAGTTAAATGATTTAATCGTAAACGCTTATCTTTAAAGTTTGGTAGGAAAAGAATCATGAAATAAAAATAAAGATAATTTTCGGAAAACATTTTCCTGTAATTTTTATCTCTGATATAGAGCAGTCATATAAGTTGATTACTAAGAACAAATCAATTGCCATCAACATATCAGAAAAGCCAACCAAATACATTTGTAAAAACAAACTTTTAAAAATATTGCTTTTTTAAATAAAAATAGCATTTTGATATTACTACTACATCAATATGTCACGAGAGAACCTTGTAATTATAAGATTAAAATAAAATATTATCCACAGAATATTTTAATACTCCAAAGAATACTTCTCGTTTGTCATTTCTATAGTGATCTAATATTTTTCTTAAGTAAATATTTACAATAATGTAAAATCTCATTTATATACAAAAATTTCAGTAATCATAACCATAATTTGTGTATAAGTAAATTACTGAAGTTAAATACTGAAAGTAAACGCATTCATCTGTAATAATTTAGGTGGAGGATTATTTCAGAAATTTGATGTCATTTGATGTCAACATCGAAAACAATGGTTTTTACTGAATTATTATTCTAATAATTTTTCTTTAAACAGTCAAAAGGTAAATTTTTCTGTATGAATTTTTCTGTATGAATACTAGTATGAATATTTTTGCATAGATTCCACTCCTGTTGAATAAAAGTACTTATTATGATCTGGTGACTACAAGAGATAAAAGTCATTTATTATTTGTTTAACCTTAAGAAAGTAGGTTCATACAATTTTCTGTCATACAAAATGGATATTTATTACCCTGAAAAAAAATGTGTTTATAATAGCAGATCCTGTTGAAAAATCTCGTCATGATTTTGAAGTAAATACTACAATTCTATTCATCTTGAAGTATTGGTGCTTATAATATGAAAAAAAAAATATTTGTCTGCATCAAATGTAATTAAAATTTGTAATTATTATTTGAAAGAAAATGCTATATTTCTTTTGATTTAATCCATATTTTAAGTACAGAATATTTGTATTGCATGAAAGAGTTTTTGGCTAATAATAGTATTCCCTTATTAAATTAAATTCTTCAGTTGAATTCTCATGTTATACATTTACAATTCTATTTTCTATCAATATATATGATAACAATTAGTAGTATTTATTCATTTTGCTTTCTTTTGATAGTTAATGCTTTCAGAATTATGGTTTAAGTGTCATTTTTTCTTATTAATTCATATTTCCTTTACAATACATAATTCCTTTCCTTATTAAGCATGATAAATGATTTTTTTAAAAATATTTTATTTATTCTTGTTGTTCTAACTTTTTATTTTTCTTTATAACATAATATTTTTGCTTTGTTATTTGAAGATATTTTATTTAAAAAGTGTTCTGCGTAAGTATTTCACCTTTTGATTAAATTATTTATAATTTCTTTCGTTATTTCATTTTTATTTGTATGTAATTGTACAAATAATCAAAAATTATTCTACCATTAGAATCGATTAACAAAATAACGTGCATGTTTTCCAAAGACTTACCGCCAAATAAATATACATTATGCAACTAATTATTTATAAAGCAATGATTAATTTAGGAATAATGTGAAATTAGAGCATTATTTCGTGCATTGTTTTACGCAAAAAATCCAAAAATATTTCATTAGAGAACTGAGTCATTGCGTTATTACCTCTCTTTCAGTCTTACAAAGTATAATATTTAATTGTTGTATTGTTTCCTATCGACTGTCATGTTGTTAAAATATATTTTCAAGTTACAGAAAAATTAATTTATTTCCAGACTTTAAACCTCTCTTTCAGTCTTACAAAGTATAATATTTAATTGTTGTATTGTTTCCTATCGACTGTCATGTTGTTAAAATATATTTTCAAGTTACAGAAAAATTAATTTATTTCCAGACTTTAAATAATGTTCAGATGTTTCTTTCATCAAAACATCATTGAAAAATTTCAATTCTACCCGAAAAGAAATTTTCGAAAATTATCATTGTTCTCAGAATAATATTTAATGAGGTTTACCATTTAAATTATGTATCATGATGCTCTAATACATTGTACAAAAGACTTATAAGCTAATATTTTGCTCACACATTTATATAGTTTATTTCCAAATTAAATATTTCCAGAGAAAATGTAACAAAATATTTTATAAATAATTTTTGAATATCGACTATTATGCTATACTTCGTTATATGACTACTCTGTATTTGAAATCATTGTTTTATGGTAGGCATGCATTTTTATAATTAATTGCTCATTCTTTTAAAAATGATTAGAATTTTTAATAATATAAAAATTATTCGATTCAGAAAATACAGTGAATTAATGAATAGAATGTATCTATATAAGATTCTTACTGATAAATGTTAACAGCACAGGCATATTACATTCCTTTAAAAAACACTCTAGATATTTAGTAAGGTATATAAAATGCCTGAAGATAAAGTTAATAAAAACATTGCATACAATCTGTTAGTTCTGGATAGAAATGATTGATTTAAATTTACGTTAATGGAAAAATTATTGATCAGATTTAAAATATGAATCCTATTCGTTATATATAAATTCATTAGAAAAGCAAATCGTTTAAACTTTTTTTGTGTTCAGCTTACGACTCAAAATCACAAATTAAAAAGCGTTTGTTTTTAAATATATATACATTTATCTAAGGGTTAATGGCGCATATGAGTTTTTCAGATTATGTCTAAATAATTTACAATTTCGGCTGAAAAGGTGAGAAGTATATATATATGAAAAATAATGTAGTTTCGACTTAAGATATTTCTAAAGTAATAATTTCTTAAAAGAATAAAAGTCTGATAAAACACAAGGGAAATTTTTATATACTTTATTAAATAGAATGTATAGAATTTGATATTATTATAAACTATCACATAACTTAATTACTCTGTAGATCATCGCCTAAGAGAAATTTTAGACATATATAACTCACTTCTCAGTTCAAGCATTGCTTGAAGAATTATTTGGAAATAAAAAATAACTAATTATATATATTTTATTCCCTTACCAATACGTGAATTAATTTTGTCAATTCTTATACGCTCGCTTATTTTGTAGTAGGACTGTAGGTTGTTATCATCTATTGAAAGTAATAAGAAAATTGTATGCAATCCCCCCCCCCCCGAGACGAATCAAAATGAGATAATCTGATTTGTGTAATTAACATAGCTGAAATAGGTAATTCAAAGTGCAAGGCAACTAGGTCTTAGTGAAAGTGGGATAAAACTAGGATCATTCTAAGATATATTTAAAGTTGGATATACATTCACGAGTCAAATCATTTTAATATTCGAAAATATATTAATGACGTCCAAAGATACAGTTACAGCCACAGTTTATTGAAGTCCTATATAATATTTTGTTTAAGATAATATTTTTTTTTCTAAACAATCGAAAATTATCGGAATAATTTGGATGCTATAAGTTTCATTGTAAAGCAATTTTTTTTTTATGTTAACCATCAATATTCGCTAGTTGAATGCTTTATTTTGACTAGTAAACCAATGTAAATTTGCTATGCTTATAATTATTCATCATATGAAAAGAAATAATAATGAATGTTTCTAGTTTGTTTTTATCAAATTATCTAAATTTATTTTAATTAAATGTATGTATATAATTAATTCATTACGTTTATAACTTTAAATCTTTGAACGCAATTTATGTGTCAGTCGATTTTTTTAGAAAAAATAGCTTCATTTGTGAAAAATAAATTATCAGGTTTTACTTGCAGTTCTGAAATAGGATTTTTGATGAGAGAAAATTGAATTGTTTGAAGCTAAGTTTAATGGTCTTTATTCAGTTATCCATCACCAAGGATAATTTTAGAATTCAAAAATATTAAGTGTGAAATATTATAAATGTAAAACAAATAAAAGATATTTTCAAGATTTGATAAGTCATTGAATATTTTTTTTTTCATATAAATTTCAAATTTCTGTTTTCTAAAAAAAATTGTATTGGAAATCGCTATCACATGTGTTATGCACATTTTGAAATTATATTTTCTTAAAGAATGCTAAGTGAATTTCAAACATATTTAGAAATGAATATACAAATATGTTTTCCGATTCAATTATGTTGAATTCTGAATTCAGTTTGAGTAAAACATTAAATGTAAAAAAAAAAAATTATTAAATATATGATTTATATTAATTTTTGCAAGATAATATTAAAAGATATATTTTTATCTTCTTTCGTTAAATAATTTAATGAAAATGAAATTTAAATATATATCTATGATACAAACATACTTATTTAATAATATATTATGCAACTCGTTGTTTTAGTTCATACTTTATTTATATTCCTTTACAGTATAAAATAGGTAGCCAAATGCGAAAGTGCAGAAATATTGATGCAGTAGCTAAGGACAGACAAAACTGCTGAAATATCGTATAAGCTTCAAATGAATTTTAGATAAGCAAGTGCCAATGCAATCTCATTTGCAATTAAATGATTGCAAACTAAGTCTCGAAATTCCTAAAAGGGATTAAATGATGTCAGTTTTAAAATTCTTTACATGTAAATGACTAAAATGATAAAGGGTAAGGTTTCATTTCTGGACAAAATTAAGTAGATTGCATGGATTCAAAAACGCCTTAATATCAAATTCAACTAAAGACGACTATTTCCCTTTTTTATTAAATTGCCCTTATTTGAGTATTTTGTAGCTTGCAGAACTTTTAAAAGGAAAATTTTTAAATAAGGTGCCAGCTTTAACTAATTTTCTCTTGCAACATAGATTTTGAAAGTTTGGAAATATACAATTTTGAAGGCCCGTGCTTTATTTTTAAATACTTACATTTTCATGGCATTTTTATCTTTTTTATTACACGAATTAATAGAATCATAAATGAGTTTCATATAACTAATTACGAAATCCTACATTTCAAATACATTTCCTGCGCAGGCATAAAGATTAAATTTAATGATGAAATCATAGAAAACTTAAAATAAAACCTAATTTTTTTTAAATAAGCAAAATTTATTTATACTCATAAAAATAATCACTTTTTTGAAATTGTACACGTTTCTAACTACACACCTTATACACGTTTTTAATTTTGATCAAATTAAATCTTAGCATTTACTCAAAATAGTTTTTGAAAATAAAGTTCGATTGACTTCAGAAAAAAATATTCTATAATAAGAAATCACATAATAAAGCTTCTATTGCAAGAAAATTACTATGCAACATTAATTTGTACGCATTTAAATACATTGAATAAATTATTGTTTATTTTTTTAGCTTTTTGAATAAAAATAAATGTTACATTAATTAGAAATGAACAACCCTATGCTAAGTACAAAGAACAGTTTTGTCTTACATTTCGATTGATTCTAAAATAATTTTGTTGTTTCCATAAAATGATTTAAAAAATATTAGTCAAAAGAAAAAGAAATATCAGTAAGAATGTACAGAATAAATCACAATTACTTTTATATTGATAATTATTTAAATGAATTATTTTTGAAAGAAAAACGCCCTTGCACACATATGAATAAGCATTAAAATATTTATTTTAAGTTCTACGATAGGTTATAACTTTTTATTACTAGAAATATTTAAATGTTTCACATAAAACTAATTAATTTATTATTTAAATAAAATTTCTCTTAATAACATTTTTCAATTACGAATTTCGAATTTTTGAAATTAAGATTTAGTCAGAAAAGGGATATTGCTTATAAATTCACAATGCCTTGATATTTCCAATGCAATTTACAATACTTAAATATTTAAATTAATTATTACACCATGCATATTTGTATAACAAGTGTTAGCTTCACTTAGAGATAATTGTTTTACTATCTTTAACCTTGGAAAATTCATATGAGCACTTGGCATTTAAGACAATCAATACATGCATAAAGTACATTTTAAAACTATATAGTATATTTTAGTTGTACTAATTCTCATTTACTCATTCAAATTTAGTTGGTTTCAGATCCATTAAAGCATGAATTCAGTTCACCTTTATTTGCTTATCTCTAATACCGTTCGGAATAAATAAAAAAAATAATGAATAGTTTCTATGAAAATAAAATTAAAATGTTTATTTTTTTTAAAAATAAATAATCAGAAATCCAAATAATTGGCCAAATGCAAAAAACTGTCTTTCAATGTAGAGCTATTCAAATTTCCACCGACCTCAAAGTTATTGCTTTGAAAGAACATAAAAACAGCTCTACGTTTTATTTATTTGCAGAGTCGAATCAAATAAAACATTTAAGATCAGAAATTTTTGCAAAGTTGTTTGTCAGATAATTATTTTTTTAAATAAATGTAGTCTTTTGTGGAATATAATCAGAACATTTTATACCAGTCCTTATGAACTTATCTATCTCTTTCCCTTTTTTTTTATTTATTTTAAATCGAAAATTTAAAAAAAGTCTTTAGCACATGAAGCAAAATATTTCTTAAAATATTATATTGAGTATAACTTTAATTTTTTTCTATACTGATCTGAAACTTCAGATGATCTCAAATTACGTGATTTTGGCAACATTTTCTGGGTCGTAGGTTCTTCTACGTTGCCAAGAGTAACTGCACTTTTTTCTTAACATTTTTCTTTCATTATATAATCGAAAATTTTATAAGATCTACCCTCTGTACGTCTCCTCGCTTGGAGCGATTTATAGAAGCGAAAAAATGGAATATTTTGGTGAAGTCTCTTTCACCGCTAGAAATGGCTACTCTTTCAATTTTTTTCCTTCCTCGTCAGGATTCAATCGTTTCACTACATTTACTTTTTTGTACTTTTTTTTTATTCTTTTACTTCATCTCTTTTTGAAGATGTCTCTTTTCTTCTTCTTTTTTTTTTTACCTTGTCTCCCACTGAAGCACAGTAGTTCAGCTCTCTTTGTACGAAGTTTAGAGTTCAACGGTGCGTAAACTTCACTGCCTTGTTTTCAGGTACCGCTAGTTCGCCTTCTTTGAAAAAACACAAACTTTAGCAAAATCGACGCAGAGTCTTTCAAAAATATATTTTAGCTTTGGTATGTACAAAAATACTTTTTTGGAGAAGTACGTTCTTCATCGCTATTTACTTACAAATAAATTTTCCAGTTTTTCTTTTAATCTTTTTTTGTGGCTTTTACATCTAATATTAGGTTTAACATTTTCATTGATTTACTTGGTTATATTTAAATTAATTTTTATCTAACTTACATTATTTAATTAAATATATTTCCAATAAATTTTTCAAACCAATCTAGTTGATATGTGCTTAATTTAGTTTAGGTGGAGTAGCGACTCGTTTTGAAGCAATATGATGTTTGACATGTCTGCAAATTTCTAAACAGATAAATGCCATTTTATATATTTTATTATTTTAACCTATATAAATATCAAGAATATACGATTCACAGACAAAATACCGAAATATGAAAAATTATGTGATTTAATACACATGTCAAAAACACCATTAAATAGGGAAGTTTTAATTGTATTTAGTTGATATCTGTAGGAACAATCTTAATATAAAGTAAAATGTAAAGACGTGTCATGTAAGTAATGTACATGTTAATGTAAAGTCATGTCATGTAAATAATGTACATGTAATGTAAATAATGTACATGTAATGTAAATAATGTACATGTTAATGTAAAGACATGTCATGTAAGTAATGTACATGTTAATGTAAAAGTAATGCACATGTTAATGTAAAAGTGATGTACATGTTAATGTAAAGTCCTATCATGTAAGTAATGTTCATGTTAATGTAAAGACATGCCATGTAAATAATGTACATGTTAATGTAAAGACATCTTGTCAGAAAGAATCATCATTCTTAACTCTTTGAGAAAGAATTCATATAACCTCTTTATTATATGCGCATTTTATATTGATTGAAATAACAATAGTTTTATTATTATTTTATTATATATAAAAACTCAAAGTATGCTTAACTTAGAATGATTAAGAACATCTAGGATGCTTAATTTAAATTGCAAAAAATTGCCATTTCGATGCACAAGCTTAGCATTGAATGGCAATAACATCTCTTTGATAACCAGTATAAAAAAAAAACGTGGTACTAATTTATTGATTATCTTATGTTACATAAAATATACTGGAAATGTATTTGATGTAATAAACCCTGGATGTACATCTCAAAGAAATACAAATAGTGATAAAATAATCTTCCAAGACTAAACTCATCGTCAAAACTTACTGAATTACATTTTTTTTCACCCAAATTTTTCAACATAATTAAGAAAAAAAGTTAAATAAGAAAAGAAAAGATACGAAGGGACATCAACATGATCAAACATTCTAATTTATTTATCGGATTTAAAAGAACATAAATTTTTTATTCAATCATGCGTTCTCATTGTTCGAATTGTTGTAAAAAGTATTAATGAAATATTCGTTATTGATACTTGCTATAATTGAATAATGGTAATTTAAGCTTCAAATGTAAGCAATTGCATTAATTAACTTGATTTTTAAGAAATCATAAATTATCTGAATCATCAAAATTTTACAAATGTTAAAATTCATTTCTTCATTAAAATTGTGTAAAATGTATTTATGTATTCATGCTTTAAAATCTGATAGTGTCATTCTATGTATTTACTGCACTAAGGATAAAAAATCGAATAAAAAATTGCACATTTTCGGATCCAAGTGAAAATGAATCGGCGTTGTCGTTTTAGCTACTGTCTTGTTTGTTGGATTGCGCCCTCTGTTGAGCGCAAAGGCAAATGATGCGCCTGCGCGTTGTTTATCCTGCGAACTGAGCGCAGGAAGGATCTTTGCAGTCCATCAGAGCCGCGGACCTATATGCTTCGTGGTTTAAGTGCTCCAAGACTTGTTTTATAAGAAAAAACAACCGAAAAAAGTAAAATAAAAACAGCGAGAAAAACTATCTGTGAGCAGGAAAAAAAAAAGGAGAAAAGGGAGAAAAATCAATCGGACTTACGTTTTCTTTTTTCAATGAACTCTAACCTGTTTGTGGAAGACTTTCTAGTAATACGGATCCCCAAATTTTAGGGGGTGGTGGATATTTCATCGGGGGAAGAAGGATTCAAACATCACGTGTTGTTGCAACGGATGCCCTTTGTTTCGTCAAAGGTAAGATCCTCTTTTTAAGACAATTATCTCATATGCATTTTTTTTTCTTTTAAAGAAATTAGTATAAGCATAAATATGAGAAAAAATTTAAAAAATAAAATATATAACTCCTATATAATGAATAAATTTAATTTTTTGTGAATGAAAGGAATTCCTTTATTCTAAACTGACAATATATAAAAAAATATCATGCGTTTAGTTAAATGCAACAAGATAAATTATCCTATTGTTAGCGCAATAATAAAGGGAAATAAAAAAGGTTGGAAAGAGTTTTCGTAACGCTCACATTTTTATTTTTTCAAAAAGAAATTATTTCCAAGTTTTTATGAAAAACTTTTCCAAATTTCTTTTAACCGATATCTTTTTATAAAAAAATATAATGATACTTTTTTGCATATTCAATATTCATAACATTTTGTGAAACAACCTCAAGTTCCTGTACATTCGGAAAAGTTTAATTCCAACTATTCTTCATAAAATCTCCAATAAACTAATCAAAAATTTGAAAGTACACATAATTTTCTTCGAGGCCATTTTTTATTAATAAAGACATATTTAACTTCCTAAAAATTATATGTGCAATTTATAAAAAAAAGTGGTTGTTCTCGCGTTAATTTATTTATTGAGAAAATTATTATGGCAGGCAATTTTTTTTCGGCCTTTCAGATAAAGATCATTTGAAAAATCTTACACAAACATCTTCATCACGAAAATTTAACGAAAAATAAAAGTATATTGATTATTAATTTTTTTCCTTTGAAAACTGTGTTGTTATCGAGTTTTATTGTTATTTAGTTTTAAATTTTCAGGAGATTCTAATTATGAGTAACCATGAAGTATTAATATGAAATTTATATTTCGTTCTGAAACCAACTCATAGTTAACATTATATGCTTCATATTTTTATTCATTTTTAAATTAGAAAAGTGTTTTCATTACATAAATTTTGGCATAAACTAAATAATCTTAAAAATTATTTCACATCTCTCTTTATCCAATTAAAAAAAATATTACTGAATTCTATTCCAACGGAAATTTTTTATTTTTAAAGAATTAGTCAGAATTCACAAATTATCAGAAGCTATTTGTTTATCGCTAAATTTCTCTTTTTTATATTATAGGACTTTTCCAAAACATTAATTTAACAAATTAGTTTTGAAATTAAATGTAATATTCTCAGAAACGTATAAAACATGATAGAAGCAGGCATATTCCAGTTATAATAGAATGAGATTTCACCAGAAGGGTAGAAAAGATAAAAACTTCTAATCCTTACAATCTTTTATAAAATGGATAATTCTCTTTTGATAAAATTAAAATTTATCCATATAACAGAAATAAAATTAATGCGTTAATTGAATTTCTAAAAAATGAATTCGACAGCACATTCACTGTTCTATTTTTATCTCATATATCTGAAAAATTTTAATGCTTCTATAATTAACCAAATATAATTATTTCTCATCTTATATCTGAAACACTAATACATATAATTTAAATTTCTATCAGTCTTTGATTTATTCCATTACCTGATATTTATGCCATGTAAGTTTCAGAAATGTCTACATGCCTTTCATGAATGTTAATTTCCATAAAAAGAAAAGCAAAAAAATGAAAAATATTAAAGAATCCATAAAATATTTCTACATTTTCAAGAGAATGGTTATAAAACATTTTATGGCAAAATCAATGAACTAAGGTAATAGCTTTTTCAGATTTGTCTGGCGTATATATTGATTTCGTAGGTTCTTATATCCATACTCTAAAATAAACCCATACGAGTATGAATTCAATGGCATTATTAATTCTTCGGATAAAAATTTACCACTTTAACATCTAACAAAATTTCGGTTCTCTCTCCTTTTTTAAATGCTCTATGAAAATTAAAATGAAAAATAAAATATTTCAAGATTTACTTCCTGTTTCCTCACAAAATAATTTTAATATCATTAATTATCCTTCATATCATTTAAAATGTTTTCATTATTAAATTTTCTCAGTTACGTAAAAATGAAACTTCGCCTTAAAAAAACAGAATGAAATGAAAATGGATGAATTGAAATGAACTAAATTGATAAATTTCGTGGAACACTGCAAACCAATTTAAAAACTAAAATTATATTGGAAAAAAATAGAATTGTTAATGAAATAAGGCTTGTATAAAGTCAGTCAATCACTAAAGCTGTATATATAAAAATTTTGGTAGAAACTATCACTTTGTTGATAGTAAATCAAAATAGTTTAAATTATCTACGTGCATATTCTCAGTTACTCAATCAATTTTATAAGGAATTTCTGCATTTGGTGTAAAGTTAAGTGACCTTAATTAATATGTAAAAGGAATCTGCAACAAAAAATCGCAAATTCCTTATACATGTAAAAATTGTATGTTTTATACGTATGTACACTTAACATCGCTTGCATATTTACTTGCATTGCGGTAAGAGTAAGGGTCAATAATTTTGAAATGGTTAATAAAATGTCGAAAAAAACATTTCTTAAGAATATAAAGCCAAGATTAGAAAAAAAATCAATAACCAATAGGATATATTATTTTAGAGCAATTATGAAACATTAGGCTTCAGATTTAGTGAATAGAAATATTGTACCAAATAATAAAAAATCGATTAAAAATTTTTAAAAAGCAATTATTATGTATATGTATAATTATTCTTTGTAATTTTCATATTTATTTCTCATTAATATTTATATATATATCTATCTATATATCTATATTTATATCTACATCTATATCTAGGAAAATTTATGAATATTGAAAGTAAATAATTTCGGCTAATTGAATAAAAAATGATAAATATATTTCACTTGGAAAATGTAAGAATTAATAAACTTCTCCTTAATTTCTCCTTAACTTCTCCTTAATAAGTTTTCATAAAAAGAATTATTTCACCATAAGTTTATCAACGAACGCATAGTTATAAAACAATTTATTTTGTACCCTAACATAATAATAAATTATTTTATATTAAATTAATTATTACTATTACTTTTTGTTACGAAAATAAACTATCATCTCTTATAAATCTTTATAAATCTTAGAGAAGAACGTCAAAAAGCATAAGTACTAACAATAAGTGCTAACCTACTCTCCGAAAAAAATTCAAAACTGTATTAAATCTTTTTGAGCCATATTCAATCCTTGGATACGCTTGAAATGTTTTTTGGGTCATATTACATGTCTTGAATTCAGCAACAAAGTGAAGTAAACGAAATCTTTTAACTAAATAACTATCAAGAGATTCTCATTTTCAAGACCTGAAGGTATATAGCTTTTAAAATATGTTTTAAGCACCCTGACTCTTTATATATTTTATATATAAAGAGTAAGATTTTCTAAATTTAGAAGTATTAAAGATATATAAGCATAAGTTATTTGGTAATATCATTTTTTTTTCAAAAAATGCTCTTTACCATAATAAATAAATAAATACTTTTCATTATCAATAATTTTGATGTAATAAATATTTGGATTTTTGTTTCTATCTTCTTTTTTTTTCCTTTTTTGAACATTTTTAAAAATTCATTTAAGTCGACTAAACGTATTCATAAAAGGGTTTTCTGAATTTTTCGTTTCTAAAAGTTTTAAAAATTTAAATCTATTAAATTCATTACTAACAATAAATATGAATATAATGTACTATTCTAAGCAATATTATATCTTGTAGAAATTATATTTAGGGATTTGTTATAATTTAATATTTTTGGACCCCCAAAAATGCACCTGCAAAGTTAAAAATAGAGCTATATTGAGGGTAAAAAGTAATTATGTTGTATCTTATGGAAGCAGTGTATGTTTATCAGTATGTATAGCGTAATGAGTTTTCATTTTTATCCTTTTTATATAAGCAAAAATTTAATTTTATTTTAAGTTTGATTGTTAACTATATAAAAGCCAAAATGAAAAAGGTAGAAATTCAGCCTTTAACGTGTATAAAGGAGCAGCGTTTCTGTTATTTTCTATTTTATGCCGAATATCTACAGAGTATTGCAAATCATGCTTAATAATTGCTAAAATACATAAAAGTAGTAATAAAAATGTAATGAGAATCATTAAAACATTTAGAAATTAATTGAAGAAATTGATATCTGACATTTTTCGACGGTATTTTTATTTTTACTAAAAAGAGATATATAGCAAACATTTTATAGTTTCGAAGTTTTTCAATTAGTATGTGTTCAATTTCTTGATGATAACTTCTGTTACCTAGTTCCTGAAATAAAGAAATAAATATATTTCTATCCAGTCTTTAAATACAGAGATTTGATTAATAAATAAATGCAATTTTCATTTCTAACACATTATGAAACATTAAAACAAAAATTAAATCCATTTAAATGAACAGATTGCTTATTCTGAAGTTATGGAATGACAGCATCTATTGATAAATTATAACATAAAATTTGAACAAAGATTAAGGAAAAAATTGAATTTAGGACGGGTGTAATAAGAAGATTATATCAACATTTGTAATTGCAGAAAATAACATTAAAAGAAAGAAAATAAAATCAGAACATAATTTAAGCAAATATAAACTTTAATGTAACATTAAAAATTATGAATGGGAAAATAAAATTTAAACGGTTTGGCAAAGAAGACTGTAAAGAAATTAAGAATATTTAAAAAATAACATTCAATATGTTCCCCAAATATTCGCTTATCGTAGGGAAGAACTTTAAATCAACTCATAAATATAAATTGTAACTTCCTTAAAATTTTAGTACACTTTATAATCGCTATAAACACAAACAGCAAAATACTAGTTTTACAATTCTATTTGTTAGAAATGAATTCATTTACAGAAATTCTTGAATGTGAAAATTTAAATATAAAATTTATATTTCATCATATATTCATAATGTTATTTAATCAGAATGAAAATATCTGAAACTCAGAATTATTATTTAATAATCTCATGTTTTTATATGAAGATATTTATTTGTTTTTTTTTAATAGTGTCATTTCTAAAAAAATGTTTTCTTTTTTTATTTCTTTGGAAAAAAATAAAACTATTTTGTAGAAAATGATTTTCAAACGTTTTAACTGTGAAGGAATTATGGACATATTCTCATAAAATTGTATTATTGTATTATATTTTTTCGAAAAAAAAAACTAATTTGAGAAATTTTTATTTTTGTCTTAATTATTAATAAAATAATTAATTATTTTTTTTACTTGTATTATATTTTACGATTTGAGTTACGTCGTATAAGATAATTTATTTAGTTTTATTTTTTCTCTTAACTTTTTTAACTGAATGAGATGTTATGGATAAATATTTATGTTTCTTTAAACTCCCATTTTCTGTTTACGAAAGGAACAGAAAAATTGCACCAAGTTTTTTTTTCATTTGTCTCGTCTTGACGGAAGCCAGAGTTTTGATATTGTTTCCAAATTTTCTGGCCACATTTTCTTTATCAGAAAACTCGCTAAATTGCTTTTCAAAGTCAACAGAAAAATGATAGCCTTCTTTTTGCTCAATATTATTGAATGCTTTCTTTTAAAAATGTTGAGCACGTTTCAACAACCGGAGCAGTAATACACTCCATCCGAAATTTGCTTGAGTTTTCAAAAGCGCATTTATGTCGAAACTAGTTTTGTTCAATATTTTATCACAGTTTCTACTTTCAATACTTATCCAATTTATGACAAAGTATGAGTTTCAGTATTCTAGGTGAAGCACTGAGAAAATTCTCGATTGCTATATTCTTGCACTTTGTTTATATTTTGTGTTTGTTTATACATCATCAATCTCTGAGAAAGAATTTGAAGTTGGCCAATATTTATCTGGAAGTAGAATGACCGGAAAGGTAGTGAAAATATATATCGTTGATATAAATTCTACGCGCAACATTTTCCTTGTGATGAATGGTGTGAATTTGTCACTTGATGGAAACCAATAACAAAGTGTTTTTCAATTCCATAGGGTTTCTATCGTATTTTTTTAGTAAAAGAACTGCCATAAAATAGTATATACTACTAGAAAATACACAAACAAAACAGAATCTCCAACCGTATCTTACTTTTTTGATTTTGTTAATTTGCTTAGTAAATATAAAGAAAACAATTTTTATGCATTATTCATACAGCACATAATTTATTAGAATAAAAATTATTAGATACGGATGAAAGTTATTGAATGATTTTAGCACATTGATTGACAAAGAAATACATTATACTTTATTAAACAAAAAGTTGAACAGTAAATATCTGAAGTATTATCATATTGTAAGCCTTTTCATAAATAAATGTATCCGTAATATGAACTGATAATACAGACTGTTCCTAATAAAATCGGTTGTTAAAAAAATAAACCCTATGAAAAGGGAAATAAGAATTTTCAAAACTAACAAAAGTTCGTTGTGGAATAGTTATTTCGTCAGTATTGGCGTTATGATTTGCGCAGCATTTACGTTAGCGTTTATTAATTTGTCAATTTACAAAGGAAAAATATGATTCATTTATTAAGCTTCTAAAACATTTATTTTTAATTTACAAAATATTTAACAATTTTATATAGTAATATTTTTTGAAAATAATACAACTGATACATTCGAAATTTCTGTAAATTTCACATTTACGTACAAAATGATTTAATCCTTCATTAATTTTCATTGACACCGATTTAGTGAAAATTATCTCTAAACTTAGTTAATTATTTTTTTAATTATTTTTTGCATGCTTTTTTACAATAGACAATATTTTACTATGAAATTTTAACCGTTTCATTATTTAATCGAATATCTATTTTTTCAATTTTTTTCGCTTGTTCGCTTGTTTTATTATTTTCGCTTGTTGAAAGATAAGAAGAAATATGTTATTTACTGTGTGATATTTTACATAAAAGCCCCGTGAATACAATTTCATTTCCTCATAAGCAAATGTGCAGTTTAAAATAGATTATCAGACATTAAGATTTGGCACAATGGTTATGGCTAGATTGGCTAAGATGGTTAATGGGACATGATTCAATTAAGAATAATTAGGTACATAATAAACTCAATGTATATAAATTTATTTAAATAGATCTACTTTAATATTTTATGTTGAAAAATATGATATAATAATAATTTTATGCTTTAATATTTTATGCCCTATCTTATACTTAAAAGTGCCTTATTGGGAAAATCATTGACATGAATGTTTGAGTAAGATATGTAATTAAAATTAAGCAAAAATCATTGTTCCAGACGAACTTGCAGATCACAAAAGCAAAGAAAATGAATTAAATAATTAAATTTAATACTTCCATGAAATATTAAATTTATACAACTTGAGTGAAGTTATGAATTATTTTTATCATATAAGCACGCCAATTTAGGTTGCCAACAGGTAATATTTTTCCATTTTTGAAAATACATTTTAATATTAAGTTTATGTATTAAAAGTGCAATGTGACAATTTTCAAATTATTTAAGACGATTTTATAGCATATTTCTGTAAAAATGTATTATAAATTCAAATTTAAATGGTTTTTTAAATTATTTTGTCAGTATATTGATAATAAATTCCAATTTTTTTCCAAATTCTAAAGAAAAAAGGAAAAATCGTAAAGAAAGAAAGAAGCAGATATAAAAGTTACAAGTATATTGAAACTATCAGAAATTAAATTCCATAATGTTTTTTCATTTTTTCTTGTGTCTTGATGTTATTATATTTTCTTCGCCTCTTTCCTTAGTCAAATTTATTTTGAGGTCAAGATAATTATAAAAGATGTTTTTTGAAACATTGCCAACGGCGGTTTTAAAAGTTTAATTAATATCTTTACTTTTCTAATTTTTAATTTTTACTATATTATTATAATAATTATAGTTTATAAAACTACCTGAAATGCCTAATACGTAACCAGAAAATGTATACAGCACGCTAAAACACTCTCCTGAATGTTTTGTTTTCTCTAAATTTATATTCATATTCTAAACATATGAAACTTCATAGTGAAGAAAAATAAGTTACAGTTAATAATCTAGATTTCTAAGAATAATAATTCTTAGTATGTACAGTATAGATTTAATATTCTTCTAGATTAATAATAAGTTTTATACTTATTACTACTTCCCGTAAAATTTTTCCAATTATTATTTTTTCATAACAATTTTAAAAACTTACTATAAAATTCATTTTCAAGAATTTGAGGTGAAAATATTATTATAAAAGTAAACAATTCTAACATAATTATTGGAACTAAATTTAACTATTTTTCTGCATTTATGATATATTTTAAATTTAAATGAAATCCCTGTAATTTCATTTCTTATTCTAATATTACATACCAGCTTATTTAAGCTGCGTAGTTTTCCATAAAACAATAATATTCTCTTTTTTACTATATTGATTTCACTGAACGATATTAATTTTTTTATTATTTTCCACTTTTTAACCTTTAACATATCTCCTAATTCAATTTTACAGATTATATGGAATTTAAAATGTATTATTTCTAAAATTAATTTCGAGGCAGTGATTTTCTATAAGATGTTTTCAGCTAAATTGATATGTTAATTGCTAAATGGGAGTTCTTAATTTATCAATATATTCTGCTGTTATAGTAAACTCATAATTGTGCAGAATTTCTGAATTCTAATTCATGAAAAAGTGAATAAAAACTGGAAAAGCATGAAATTTGAGATGACAAGCAAATCCAATTGAAACAGAATTCTGGTATCTGGAACATAAAATATTAAATACCATGGAAATAATTTAAAAAATAAAACAAAATATCCTTAGAATTTCAGAAAGCTTAGTATAATCTTATAGTCCGCCTCTAAGTGGGAAACCACGAGTAAGGGAATGACATAATGAGGAATAAATTGGTGGGTTCTCGCTTCTCCCAGATGATGGTTTTGATGATTTGATAATGATGGTATTAGTTTAAATTACTTCTATATCGATGGTGGGATGTAATTCCTACGGAAAGGGTTTGGATCAGTAACGATCGTCAAGTTCTTCAGTTCAAACGTTAACTGTGATGACGACAATAACTTAGCTTTATGTTGAATATAAGTCTGAATGACAATGTTTCGATGACTGAAAATTCTAATATTATATAATTGAAATTAAGATATTTCAATAAATAATTTTCACCGAAAACTAGAGGAAATAATTTTGGAAATTATGGTTTTATGGCAATGTACACATTCTAACCTTTTTTGTGAAATGCAACATCGAACCTTCGCTTCTTCAGTTATGCACGCGTACTTTATTGTTTTTATTTCCCAATGCAGCACAACTAGTGACTTTTCTTCATCTACTATAAGCAAAAGTACTAATTTATTTAATTTTAATGACTTCAAATTCATTGTAAAAATAGTAATTCATTAAATATTTGTATATTTTCGATATATCATTACAAATATGAAGCATTATAACAAAAAAGCCGTTGCTACAGCAAACATTGCAAACTTTGAAACGCATTATGATGGTAAGAAGTTTTAGAAACAATCAGGAACAGAAAAGGAAAATTCCAAATATATCGTTTTTAGAGATGAATTCTGTCAACTAATCATGACCAATTATTGTGGCTGCTGTGGGGGATATTTATAATTAGTTTTCTTTTAATTGCTGCACCTATATATATGCGCCAACTGAGTGTTGAAACATTTCTACTTATTCTTTGAAAGTAAAGTAAAACAACATAACAGATTTATATAGCATGTTCAATAGGAGTTATACAACTTATACAAATATTTTGAGCTGATATTAATGATAAGACAGATAGTATTAACGCCTATCAATACATATTATTTTAGGAAACTATTAGGTGAATTATGAGCCATATATCTTAGTTTAAAAGCAGATGCTTTACTCGACATTGACAAGATATTTTTATTGATTTTTAAAATTTTATTTGCAATAATTATTATTGATAACTATGCTTACAATTCAGGAAGATAGATGTTCAAATAAAGTGTATAAGCAAATAAACACAGTAATTGAAATTTGTGCTGATAATTCTGTGGTGATTGGCTGTGTTCTGTGAAGTATGCGTTTTTATTTCTTCAGTTTTTCCTAGTATTATAGATAGATTTATATATAAAATAAGCCTCTGATTTCACAATCAAAGAAAAAAAATACATGAAATCTATAATATATAGTTTGTTTTCGAAAATCCATGAAAAAATTACATTTGAATCAGTTCACGGATGAATATTCTTCTATCTAGGCAAATATTTTTCTTTTCTCTAGAAATTACTTTTATTATTATGTATTATTTTAATTTACTGAGAATAAAATCATTAAAATGGGCGATTCAATTTGATTAATTCTGTAATGCTATCTTTACAATATGTTGTTATCTAAACGGCTCTTGTTCCAGTATTTTTAAAAATTCAGGAACCTATTTAAAAATAAATATAATGCCAATTTATGATTATAGAAAACAATTACCACTAAACCGACACATATATAAGTTATTTCCATTTATTTCTAAGGATTTGTAGCCTTTCCACCGGAACAAATACATCCTCTACAGTTAATTTATATTGTCACAAATTACTCTCTTCCTTATTTAAAACAGATGTATTCATTCTTCTGTTTCATAAAAAATAAATAAATAGAAAGCCTTGTTTAGAAAAAAAAATGCGATAAATTCACAATAATTAGAACTGTTATCTTTGCCCGAAGAACAGAATATTTTATGCAAAAGAAATGCAGCAGTGTCACGCTGCATGGCACGAAAATTTCCAACTTCCTTTTGGAATTTTGGTTTTTATAGTTTTTTCTTTTTCTGAAACATGCTTCTTCCGTTCTTTAAAGACAAATGGAGAACGATTCTAAGAAAAAAAAAAGACTAAGAAGTAACGAATTCATTCCAAGTTTCTTATTTATTTTGTTTCCTTATTTGCTCTTTTTCTGTTAATCGAAACATAGCTGTTCTACGTTGTTAATGCATTAAATGTTTTGAAGAAAATTTAATGCTGCATTCCCTCGGCCGTGATACTTGTAGCAATATTTTATTGGTGTTGTTGTTGTCCAGGATTCTTTTTAGTCAAATTTCAATTAAATTATTTAAAATTACGTACACATTTTACTCAACCAATTGCTGACATAAATTAATTTCAAAATATTCATTATTATTATTTTTTTTAAGATTTCCATCATATAGTAGCATTTTTGATTCCATACGCTTAATAAATTCATAGTTAATGCCATTACTATTTTATAATTATTAATTTATATATGTTATAAATTTTGCTTTTCAAATTGAATGCATTATGCTGTAAATTTTAGTGTGGAAATAGCCATTCTGAGAGAGACAAATGCAAATTTAATCAGTTGTCTCATTTAGAAGATGCTTTGATATATCTCTAAACCGTGCAGGCTTTGGAAAATCTTAAAACTATATAAAATTGCTCATCAAGAAATATTCTTTCTTAAATGATTTATTTCAACCTTAAAAACAGAAAATGAAAAAAATTGTGTATTGGTAAATGCACCAGCGTGACTCGGTGAACACTGCTAGAAAGACATGTTAGTATATATATGTCTCCTCTGTTGCCATCAGATTCCTGAAGAATTTTAATATTATTTAAAAAGTACAACCACGTATTTACACATTTCAGAAGAAATATTGATGAAATTCTGAATGGAATAGAGTTAAAATACAAAACTTGTCCCGTTTCTTCTGTATAACTATATAAGAATCATCAACAATGCATCATCGTTATTATAAGAGATGCATGCGCTTACTGGTATACAAGAATTATATCAAAAGAAAGAATTTGATTCTGAAATTAAATGGAGAAACTGTGGTTAAAGTAAAAAATTACAAGAGCGAAATGCGATGATAAAAGTTTAGTAGAAATAATATCAAATTTTCCTTGCATTTACGATATTAATTCACTGCTCTCCAAACGTGTAATGTACTTAGATATTTTTATTTTACACTTTACAAGTCTCTTATATTCTCCTGAGTTTTCTTTCTAGAAACTTTATTAGAAAATTCGGCGTTCATTTTTACTTTTACGCCTTTCAGTGTCATGACTAGAATTATACATTTCAAATATCAAAATGAATAAAACTATTATCTTGAGTCTTTGAGATATAAAGTTATTATCTTCAGTTATTGAGAGATAAATTTATAATCTTGAGATATTGAGAGATAAAGTCATTGTCTTGAGTTTTTAAATTCGATTAACTAGAGGAAAAATTTCTCTTTTATAAATTTTGTTGAGAAATTAGATCATATAGTAACGCTGCACTCAATATTATTTTGAGCCGCTGAGCGATACTTTTTTATAATCTTGAATTGTGAGAGATGAAGTTATTGTTTTGAGCTATTAAGATCAAATAACTGGGCAAATAAGTCCTTTCACATGTATGTTTTTGAGAAATTCGATATATGATAGTTACACAGCACTGTGTATCAACCTTAAAAATTATCGAAATTTCCAATTTGAGTCGTCCTTTTTAAGAAATGCCGGTTATTTAGAGGTCCAAACAAGTTCTCTTTATCCATGAATAGAAATAATAGCGTACTTAATAATTTACGTTGTGTTTATAAAACAAAGTTCTGTTTTCTTAATCTTCTTCTAAATGTAGCATAACAGCATATTGCGTTTCCTCTATATAACTCTATAAGAGTCTTAATTCAATCATCAGTATTACTGTATCAAACCCACTGCGTGAAGGACACGTGATTACGGATGCAAAGAATTGTATTGAAGGAGAGATTTCGAAGGTGAAATTTAAGTTGAGTAAAAATAATTCAAAAATTTATTTAATAAATTCTATATTGTAATGTGATCTTATAATAAGAAGTGTAACAATGACAAAGGAGCATAGTTAACATTCCAAAAGCATATTGGTAATATTAAAAATAAAGTTTAGGAAAAGCACTATTTTAAACTTTTGAAAAAAAAAAGAGTCAATAATCTTGAGAAATCATAGTTATATTCATTTTTAAATAATTTAAATACGCCATCTGAAAAAGAAAATTATATTTCCCCATATAGTTACTTTCTGTGTTCTGCAATATATTCAATGACGTATCTCTTGTTTTATCCAATGAAAATTGTTTAAGAAAAGTAATTGAAAGTAGTTCAAAACCACTTAAAATTTATCCCAAAAAAGAACATTTTCAGACCAGAAATTTTTTCAGAAAATAAAACATTCTGACTTAGCAGAATTTAATCTACGTACATTTGAAATATTTTAAAATATATTCATTAACACAATTCAGTTTTCTTCAATTTACAACTCATTTCCAAACACTCTTGCATATGCAATATGTATAAAACATAGTTAACATTTTTTTTCTTAATTTTCAAGTAATTCTGAATTTGTCTATTATTCTATTTCTCAAAGGTACGATATTAATTGTAACTTTATTAAATGTGGAAAATATTTAAAATTATCTTCAAAATATTTTAACTACTCATAAAATGTGATAATTTATGTGTAATTATCAATTTATAATTTTCAGAGAATAAATATGATTTTTTCGTATATTTAACATTTTTTTTTAATTATTTTTCTTTCAAAGATTCCTAAAAACGGTTGCAAATAACAAATTTGTTTTATTTACGATACTAGAAGGATACAGAAGGTTTAATGGTTTTCCTTTTCCATTTTTTTAAAAAAAATAAGAGTTTTGAAAATTAAGTTATTTAGTAAACAAACAATTTTAAGTAAAATATTTTTGTCAATTTTATTTTAAAAACTAGTTTATCATTTTGAGGAAAATGGCAAAACAATTTTCTGATTATAATTCTTAAATTGAACTTGGTATAAAAATTTATAACATATTTTAGATACAGAAAATTATGTTAAAAACTAGTAAAGGTACACAATTGAAACAATCACAAATATTTGAATATTTTAGAAATTTTATAATGCATTGAAGCATATGTAAAACGCCATTAAATACCAAATTCAAGCGAAGGAAAATAAGTAAATTACTTTATTATTTTCTTCTTAATGGATCTATTTTAAAAATATGTGAAAATTTAAAAAAAAAATCCAAATTACAATACTATTTTTTTGTTTTTTGTGTTTACAACTTTAATATATAACAAAATATCAGACTCTCCGAAACATTTTCAAAAAACAAAATATATCTTCTGTAGTGTAGTCTATTTTATCTCTGTATGAGGTAATAACTAATTTGTGTTCCATATTTTTCTTCTTTGTTGGTTAAAGAAACATTAGAGGACTGCTCGATGAAATATAAAAAATGCTGTTTCAGCTATTATTATTTTATTGAAGTAATCATATTTCTCTATGTTTTCAATGGCATTAAGTTATTTTTAGAATTCATGAAACTTTTTCTTTACATCACTGACTACTTTTTCAGACCTAAAGAAAATATTTAATATCCATTTATGACATGGAAATATTTATTTATTGTTTTAAAATTCCATAATTTTAATGAATTTCTATTATTTCATAACCAACTCATAGATAACCAATCTCCCTTTCCTCTCCTTTGTGGCGCCTATTTGATATTTATGTTGGGCTATAAATAAGCTGAGCTTTTTACAGCTCGCTTATTTCACTTATACGTAGTGCATCGATAATCATGCAGTTATTGATGGATTTATTTTGTTATGTCCAGGGATATGATAGTAAAGGGCCAGTAAAATCTAGGATGGAGGAAAATCGATTTATTCGTAGAAGGAATTTCGGTCTAAACGTCTTTTTCAATGGAAGGAAAAAAAGAGTACTCCAAAGATCGTTAAGGTTTTGAGTTTTATCAAAAAGGGCTCGCTTATTTCGCATTCTATGGAATTCTAGAAAAATAATGGGACTTGGGGGAAAGCTAAAATATATCTGCTGTCATGAAATGTGCTGAAAACTACGAAGAGATTTAACTATTCAAAATGACTATTTATCTACATGAAAATCAAAGGGCAATTTAGTCCAGAATTCAGAAGATATAAGGCATTTTTATAATTCGCATTACGTAAATTTGAAATAATTGTTTATGCCACTGAAAATCCATCAAAAATGATATTTTGCATAATTTTTTGAAAAAAATAAATAAAGTAAA
>JAPMOR010072630.1:63813-114504 GCA_026543865.1 Argiope aurantia
GTATAGCATTATAAAACTCAAGTATTTTTCTTAACATTAATCCATAATGTTAGATTTAAATATCATATGTATCTTAGAATTGAATAAAATAATTTTTGATTTTTCTGAATTAAAATAAAAAGAAATATCAAAAATCTGGTACTCAATTCATAAAATTTCAATCCTCCAGATTCTTTTTTAAATTACCTTCGATTAATTTCCTTATAATTATATCTTTGTAGTCAAATTTCCCCACATAAAATGCTGTAAATGAAAGATTCTTAGATAACTTCTCTCTTTCTGTTCTGTATTCGGAGCTCCAAGTTTATTGAATAAATTGTTGTAGCGTAAGGTTAAGTAAAGGTTAAAATCCTTAAATCCTTTGAAAAGCATGAAGTTATATACTCAACAAACTTCAGCGCCATTTTCGCCATTCCCACCAATCCTATCCTATTGTAAGTTGAGAATCATCTTGAGCGCCAAAAATCGAAGAATGTTTGCTGAGAAGAAGAACTTGAAAAAACATAGTCTGCTACTGTGAAACGGAACAGCGATCAATTTAAAGCAAGAAGTTTGCTTGGAACAGAGTTTTGTTGGATCTTTTTGTTGACAATACCTCATAGTCAGATTGAAAAGACGGTACTATTTCTTTCTGTACCAAAGAGGAGAAGAAAAAATATTCTGGAAAGCGAGAATGAAAGTCCAGTAACAAAATAAAGTATATATATATACTATGGGTTAGTTCCCGGTTCTTCAAGAACTGATGTCAAACGCTCCTTGGTGATATCCGATTTTAAATGGAGTTCAATTTTCCTTCACATTTCTTTTCATTTTTTTCCCTTTTACTTTCCTTTCATTTTTTAAAAGCGTATCGATGAATTACATCGATGAAAAAAGTACTATCTCGTGTGACAGGCATGTCTTTGGTATAAAAAAAGATGTGTCGAATGGACACGGTCTTATCGTGTATTTACTTGTGTAAAGAGTTTCAATGAATGGTTTCACACTTTCAAAGGCGAAATTCGCTTTTTTTCTAGGCATTCAATTTGAGGAAATCTATAACCTAAACTACTGCAAAATGTGTTTTACTACTTCAGGTAATTGTTGGAAATCAATATTTTGCAAAGAAATGAAACAGTGCTACTACATTTTATATATTTAAAATATATTTAATAAGAACTCTGCATCTAGCAAAATAAATTTATAAGAAACTAAATAGAATCAAGTAGAGCCACGTAGAACACTTCAATCGTCTCATTAGTTTTTATTTTTAAAATAAGCGTACAGTTTTTAACATTTTTTTGATAATAACTTGCTGCATAGGCTATATTTAATGTAAGCGTCCTACTCTTTCTTTATTTGTTGGGAATTCTATTAGGCTGAAATAATATTACTTTTAAAAATCTCTTCTATTACTGATGTTGAATCTTTGTCTGAATTATTGTTTCCTGTCTGTTTTTTTTAAAGAAAATTAATAATATATAAATATATAAGGGTTATTTTATTTAAAATATGGCATATTACTAGGGCGTGGTAACTCCTCTTGTTATATATATATATAACAAGATATATATGTATATATTCCCTTTCTAATATTTATGAGAAATATTATAAGGCAAATTATTCTTCCAGGAATTATTAAAAGGCAACCTATTGATTTACTTGATTTACTCCAGATTTCCATACCTCTAAAAGGTGCTGTAGCGAAGCTCTCGCTATAATTTTTAGTCTAATTATACACATAACAAACAATTTTTGAAAAGGCAGATTCATAAATAACATGACATTTATTATTATTTTATATGTGACATTTTTCAGATAGTGCATTCATTGAAGTGCTGAAATCAACTTAACAACTAAATTGTTATATTCTTTTAACAATACTTTTGTATATGCAATTGAATTTCTTTTTAGAACTATAAGACTTGCTTTTTGAATTCGTCGGTAAATATGCACAGACCGTGTATTATTAAAGCCAGTTCATCCCTAAGTTCAGACATAAAGATAATTTGAAACAAATTGAAAGCCACTAGTCCACATATTGTTGTAAAAAATAGGATCAATCAGAGATTCTCTGAAAATGCCACTGATAATGAACTTCTTGTATTAAGAATGGATTTTTACCATATAACTATATATATATAGTTCAAAACTATATATATATAGTTTTGATATATAGTTTTAAATTAGAGAGATGATACTGTAAGGAATAATTTATTGATTCAGTATAATTCATACGTATTAATCACATGATCACTGATGGATGAGAGGTTTTCAAGGAAGAATCATTGATTTTATGGCTGTGTGATCCATATATAGGTTGATAGCTTTTTTCCTATTTTTAATGAAGTACAATAATTAATCAGAGCTTCAGGATTGTATTATGATACTTCCGACTAGAGACACTGAATTCATAGTTATTTTGTATACAATAAGGCATTTATAACCCTGCAAAAAATTTAGAATGAAATAAGGAGAATGGAATTTTTTCCCCTTATAAATTAGTGAATTTCACTTGATATGAAATATGTGTAATAATAATGTAATGCAATAAATCCGTAAATAAGGAATGAAGACTATCGACCAAGCATTCTAGATAATTGTAGAATTCTAAACTGTATAGTACTTCTGCTAACTAACATCGTAGTCGAGGAATACCTCCAGAGGCAAGGAACTCCCTTCAAAACAGTTTCTGTGAAACCGATATTGATCATTCGACTACGAAGCTATCGTCCCCAGACTTGCAGCGGGAGTGGGTTAACTGTTGCTCCCAACCGATATCTGCTCATCAAATTAAGCAAATCCCCTCCAAAACTACTGCCCAAGAGGCAAAGGATCACGCCATATCGGCTTTGGCGAGTGCATTTCCCCAATGAACTTACGCGAAAGAGCACTGCCAGCAGCATCACGCTAGTCCTGAACGAATCACGCAATTTCAGCTGCACGCCATCTTATCTGCCTACCACGTGCGTGTAAAGTAGGCTTTGCCAAATGAAAGTAGACGATTGTGGTTGGTTTTGAGGGCTTTTTTCTCGCATACTTGCATGCTTAGTTCGTAATGTCTCATGTGTGTAATTATGGTGTTTTGAATTAATTATGGCGTGAGAAGATCCCGACAAGGATAACGCAAATAATCCTACTGGATTTCTGTTGCTATATGCCTTTTTTTATCAAATCACTGAAATGATTTTCAAAAATTTTAGATTTTGTGATTTTTATGATTTTAGTGAATATTTAAGAGCAATCATATGTGTCAAATAAGAGAAGAATATTTTTAGGCTGATGTGTTTTGTATATTAAGCAGGTCAATATTTAAGAAATTCCGGATGAACTTTTGCAAGCATTTTCCTTAAAGACGAAAATCAAAACTTATTTTTAATCTACGAAATTAAAAAACACTGATACAAGCTTGAGTACTTACCCCTCAGCATGCTGAATTAAATTAGTATCCTCAAATTCATGAATTAAATATTTTTATAAGCCAAACATGTTAAAAATAAAGCTAGATATTATAAAACTTTTTAATGTTTGGTCACTTGTGTTTTTTTAATATTTTATTGCATATAAATTGTTTAAAATAAATATTTAAATCCTACTTTAATGAAATTTGCAAGGAATTAAAAAGAAAAATTGAAAAAATATTTTTCCTTTATTTATGATTTAAATATATTTGTAAATTACATTTTGAAGATACCTCTTGTGATACTTAAATAAATAATTTTAAGTAATTATGTATCCAATTAGTAAACACTGGTTAAACTGATAGTTATTAGATATTTTAATGCAGCTATTGAAAGTAGAATTTTTAAGTTTATCTTTATTCCTCTTACACAGTCTGCATTAATTCCGAAGAAGAATTACACTACTGGTCAAAAGTATTGCAAGTTTGAGAAATTTAACTTTTTTTCAAGAATAAAAAGTAATATTTTTTTTCATTTAAAATGAATTTTTTTCGTATAAATATAGTGGAGAAGTTTGAAGCTATTGCATCATCCATTGTGAAGCAATCTTCTGTAGTCCGATTGCAAAGGATTTCATTTCGTTTGTTACGCTATCAAAGGACATTCGTTGTGCATTACTTTTCAATTTAAACTGTTCATTTTTTTAAATGTAAAACTCATGAGAATCACCAAGCTGTTATTTGAATGCATCAAGAAAACATTTCAAATGTTAGGATTGTTCATCGACCCGATTAAAATTAATTAACTATTCCACGCTTCACAGAGATTAAAGAACAGAAGAAAAAAGCTTGGAAGTGGTCACCCGAAGTTTCTTCTAAACACACTGATGCTACATTATGCTGTAAAATTAAATATGTAAGTTTTGCTACACTTTAAAGAGAATGGAACGAATCCACGCCTGTTATTGATATACCCAGAACATTTCGCAGGAGGCTTTGTGAAGCTGGTTACAAGGCACAAGTCCCAAGAAAAATAGCAGTACTGATAAAAGCAATGCGGAAAAAAATGCTTGAAGTTGGCAAAGGCGTACAGAATTTGGAGTACTTTGGAATGGAGGAATGGAGACAAGTTATATTTAGCGACGTAATTCAACCTATGCATAGAAACATTCGCTATTTTAGGTTACGGCTGCATTTGAAAAACATGTTATTAATATTCTTACATGGACAGGAGACTCTCTAGTTTTAAACCCCATTGATAATTTGTGGAGTATAATGGGAAAGAAAATAACTGAGAATCATCCCAAAACAAAATGACAACGTCAAGAAAAAACTATTAAAGTTTGGCATCATGAAATACCGTAAAAATGTTGTAAAACCTTGTGAATTTTATGTCTAACAGAGTCACTGCTGTGATCGAAGCCATAGATGGCCAAACAAAAAAATTAAATGCGTTTGATTTATTATCTTTTGTGATTTAAAATAACATGAATTTTTTTCTTCACTTCATTTTATTCCGGGGTACCAAAATGGATTCCGATACTAAAAACCTGTTCCTTTTGTTTGCATTTTATTCTTTCTGAAATTAAATAATTTTCTGTTCAATAATTTAATTTCATTTTCTGTTTAGACTAATTTAATATATTGACATAAAAATATCACTTAAAATGAAAATATATTACTTTTGGAAGACTTATTCATGAAAAAACGAGAAATATCTCAAACGTGCAATATTTTTGATTAGTAGTATAAGTGTTTTTATACATTTGCTATTTATGCATTTCGTTACCTGACCTATCAATTGTCACAGTACTACGGCGATTCTCTTTAGTTGTAATATTATTTGTAATCAATTTTTGTCTTTAAAGAAACTAAAATTTTCAAAATTTCTTAAGGGAAACCCAACATAGTTTGGTTTTCTGGCAGAATGGATAATTTATAATAATAAATTGCTCCATTTAAATATAAGATTTTGCTGCCGCGAAAGCACATAATAGCAACTTAAGCTTTCATTAAATGGTAGATAAAAAAGAATAAATCCTAGATATTATAAATAATATAAAGCCATGGAAGAATTCCTAACGAATTACTACCATTATCTCTCTAAAAGTTTTTTTAAATCAATAATTTAAATCAATTTAATTTTTAAATGAATATCTTTGTTTATTAACAGAGTTTTACTTATATTAAAATTCTGTTGAATCAAAGTTTTATTCATTTCAAAGAGATAAAAAAAATATTATGACTTTAGAATCATTTTGATGATGCTTAAAACAAATGATAATTTAATTAATTAATTCATGATAATTTAATTTTTAAAAAATTTTACATGATAAATATTTTTAATATTATATTTGTATCATTACTAGAAAGTTGTAAGACTAGTTGAAGGCATTTATATAGCCCACAAATATTTCTAAGAACGGCAAATCAAGATGCGATATTATTTTTCTTTATAAGCTATTTTTATAAAATGATTTCTTCATCCCTTTCTTATAATCCGTTTAAATAATGCTTATAAATCACTTTGTTCTGAAGCCACTATATAAAATTTTATTAATGTTATTTTCGAATGCAATACATCTCAAATTTGAGACTAACAAATTATAGAAAAATCAGCAAATATTAAGATTTGCATTTTAGGATTAGCACAATATCCAACGTACAATTGAATATAGAATGATTAATACTAAATGAATTAAACCGGGTAGCATTTTGAAAAAAAAACTGTTTTGTTATATAAAAAACTGTTTAAAAACTGTTTTGTTATATAAATACAACAGTTGTAAGTATTAAGCATCGGTTAAACGGATTTTTACTTACTTCAAAAGATAAATATATATATGTAAGTATGAATCTATTTATAATCGAAAATATTATTTGATGTTCGATCTTTCAATATGGGTGATATTTGTTATTTAAATTTTTGTCCTGTTGTTCCTGTCGGAAGTTAATTCATAAGAATATAGATTAGGTGTTGCATATCCAAAATATGTATATATTTAAGTAATTGTATTATTAAAAAAATAATGAAAAGAATAGATACAAAAATTATAATCTTTTATTGTTAGAAACACTCTCAGAGAACAAATGGCTTGTTCGACATTAAAGTTATTTTCTACGACGGAAGGAAAATGCATTTGGATCTTTTCCAAAACCATTCTTTCTTTGTTTTTCAAAGCAGTCTTATATCAGAAAAAAGCAATAATTATTTTTTAAAGTTAGAAATTTCTTTTTATTTTGAAAAAACAAAAGCAAAAACCTTAATTAATCAATATTTGTTACATTGCAGACAAACGCAGCAACTTCATTCAACTATCATTAAAAAAAGAAGTATTTATTGCAACAATCATTATTTCAGTTCAGCTTTAATGTCTGGGATAAAATAAATAGAAAAAATGATGAATATATAAAATGTCATGTTTATTTTTAGATGCATTAATTAATGATGCGGTTTCTTTATATTTAATAGACATTTAAAAAGGATTCAACATTGTTGATGCTAATTGATGTTATACTTTGTATCTAACTAGGCAGAAAAATGCTAATAGCTTATCAATCTTTGATTTTTCAATAAGGACTATTTATTGATTTTACTTAAAATAGGTATTCGAGTCACCCAAAACTTAAAGCAAACATTCGCATAAATACCAATTTTCATCTTGAAAATTCATTTTTATCATTATTATGAAAATGATTTTTTTAATCCCTTATAAAGGCTTTTTCGATCAAAAATCGGTTTTCTAAGGGGAAATATATTACACTTTCCATGATATTGAGTCTAACTAAATTGAATGTATTTAATGCTAAACAACTAACCTCATATCTTTAAGTGAATGGGAAAACACATTAGTCATTTAGTTAAATCTTTTTTTATAATAAAGTCGATTTCAAGCATTTAACGATGGGAATAAGATATGATAGAATGAAAGATTTCGTTCTCTCCTGCATTTTCGAACTATGTGGAGAGGACGCCATTTTGATTGGTACAATAATGTTTCATTTACAAAAACAAAGCTCCCGACACGGATACGACTCACATTTCAAAAACCAAGCATTGAGACGGCATTCCGATAAAATTGCCTTCGGGGATCAACTGTCAGCGGGCAGTTCTATGGGCGAATGTATTGATTTATGGTAGCAGAAACAAGAGAGCAATAATCCCTTGCGGCAAGTGGATAATCAGTCAGCAAAGTCTCTCGGTTTGTCGGTCCGAATATTTCACTGGTTTCTGCTGAATTTTCGGGAAATTGAAGATCCTCCTCTTTTGTTTTTGCGTTTACTGAATTGCTCTAATATTGTTAGGCTTCTTAGAATTGAAAAAAAAATCATTTCAATATAGGATATTTTGCGTTCATCGATGATTTTAGTTTCCTTTTATACCAGTTTTAATCGTTGTTTAACTTGTAAACTGATCAGAAAAAAGTACAGACCACTTCCAAATTATATGGTGAATAATTTGACAACATATATGGAATGATAAAAAAATTTAGCCAGTTTTGTTCCATTGGTTTGTAAAATATTAAATTATAAAATTATTTCTATTTAGTTTATAAAATATTCATATAATATTCCTAGGTTATAAAATTTTATAAAGTGATAATATTTTTTTAGAAAATATATATAAAAAAAACTTTTGATATCAATTTCGTTAAATTCTTATGAAACGTAATATTATAATCTTTGTCCAGATCAATAGAAATACTACCTGTTAAAATAATTCGACGTTAACAAAGTATGCAAAACTTTTAATAACTATATTGAGTTCAAAATATTTTTCATCAATTTATAAAAGAAATAAGTATTATTTTTTTAAATTATTTTTTTTATGCATAGCTTGGAATATTTTATACATTTAAAAAAAGTCCCCTCAAATTACTAGGCTGGCTTTAAGAGAAAGTTGGTATTTCTCCATTAAAAAAAATATGCTAATGCTATTTTTCTATGATATGCTATGCTATATATGCTATGCTTCTTTTCGATGATAAATTATGCTTGTTCACCATAAATTCTGTGAAGATGCAAAATCGTTAGAAAAATGAAGAAGATTATATGTGCGCGCGCGCGTGTGTGTCTGTGTATGTGTTTGTGTGCTAGATCTAAAATTACAGTAGCTGAAACAAATCTCCTTTGAAAAGTGGAAAAAAAGAGTGAACTTCTTAGCAATTTCTTGATATTTTAAGTAGTTAAAAGCTTTGGTATTTTTAAAGAGATTTCGGTATTTACTGTAGCAATGTTTTGATATATTTCCTCGATAATTTATAAAAATGTTACAGCACAAAACTGATTATTTACACCATTTTAAAATACAAAAATATTGTCATTTTAATAACAAATTTTAGTCTCGTGCAATTTTTTCTCGGAATTTTTACTTCAAATAACATTCTCAATTGTTGTTATTTTTGTTGAAATTTAAGCTTTCATGAAATATTTAATCTCATGATTTTCTTCTAAGTTTAAAGTTAAGAAAGAATGATTGAATTTATAATCTAAGCAGTTTAGAATACGAAAAACAACGTATAGTTAAATAATAGCGAAAGAAGTGGAATAGATTAAAACATGGAGAGAGTTAGAATACCTGGAGCTCTACAGTTTGAATAGAATTATGGTAATATATTTAATTAGGAACGTCTTAATGCCATTATGCCAATTAAATCAATTTAATATTCAAACTAAATAATCAGACAAATAATTCATTTGAGAATGTAAATTTCATTTGTATATGTGTTTATATACATAGTCAGTCTTTATTATCCATTACCTAAATTATCGTGAAGTGTTCAATGTAATACAATTTTTACATAGCCCACAAAATTGTTAAATATGTTATGGAAACAGTCAAACAAATCTCGAAATTAAAATGAAAATACCGATCTCTTTTTTATTTTCATAAATAATATATAGAAGGTTTCAGTCAAGGTAACTTATGATTCATTTGTAATCTATTTAGTCGTTTACTTATGCACTGCCAGAAACACAATCATACTCTCACTTTTGTTTTTAATAAATTTTACTAATTATAAAACCGATTTTTATATTTTCTATAAACCTTAATTCTCTCAAGTACTGCTATGTCAGTCTCTCATAATTTATATGAATAACCAAAATGGCATTTAATTTCATACTGAAAATTGCCCATGTTTAAGGACTTAATTTTTTTTTTCAAATTGAATGATTCCGAACTCTACCTTGAATGTCGATATGTATTTTTTTTCTAACAGATCTGATGGACAATAAGAATCTGTAAGAATAACATTAAATAGAATTAAAATTAACAGCACCAAAATTAACATTTTTTTTCATTTCGAAATGGGTATCATAAAACACAAACATTTTAAATAAAAAAATACGCTTTACATAGGAGAATATACCATATAAAATGATTCTAAAACATCTTGGATTTCATATATTAATAATTTTATAATATTTATTTATTTATTATTTTATTTCATATATTAGTATTATTTTCGACAAGATTGTTAAATAATTATGAAGTGAAAGATTTCATATATTATTATTTGATTAATTATTGAAATCCATAATTAAATAATATATTCATCTTATTAATTTCTTCTGTTTTCTCTAAATCAAATCAGTACTAATTTTTTTTGCTATTAAAGATTTTACAGTCTAGTGAAGGATTTCTACCTAATAATCTTCTAATATAATTTAAATATGAAATTTATCTGATTACAATAAATTTTAAAAGCAATTTTAACTAGATATAACATGTTACAAATTTAAAATTTTAATTCTATAGATAGAGCAGACATGAAGACATTTTGCCTTTATAATTTATACTACTTTGAACATTACATGAAACATCAGCATGTTTAGTATCGTACAAAAATTATTTTATTACATTGTTTTCCAAATGATACGAGTTCCTATTTTATGAAAGGATAGCAAGGAATTTGTAACGTAGGGCTTCAAAAGTATTAAAAAAACGTATCAAACAAAAAGGAAGAATTAATATTCTCAGTTTTTTTTTTTTTTTTTTTTTAGTTTTAAATAAATGTTTTTGACATTTTAATGTATGTTGCGACGATACGAAAAGCAAAGACAGTGATTGATTCTGATACTTTCTTAACAGATTTCAAATTCTTATATGTACAAAAGAGAAATATTTAATGCCTACGTTCTGAACGTCAGGATTTTAAGCTATAATTTTTGAAAGGAATTTGAAATCTCTCTAAAACAGAAGAAGAAAAAAAATATTGATAATTTGGGAAACAGGTTAATACTTTGAATTCGCTATGTCTGCAATGTGAATTCTAATGAATTTAATTCCCCTTTTCAATAAATTATTGAAATAGTTATTATCGTTTTAACGAATTAGAAAAATAAACATAACAGAAAAGGATAAGAAGAGGCTTGTTTTAAACCATATCTGAAAGAAGAAAAGCATAAAAATGTATTATTACTGTTAATTTTCCAGTTTCATCTCCTATAAATAAGAAGCATTTATCATATTTTATAAATGCTTCAAAATGATTACCAAATATAATTTATTTACATATTCAGACCTTTATTTAAGGAAAAACAATGTATTGAACATTTTTCGATGTCAGATAATAAGTGCTTAGATAAATATTGTTTGGAACCCTAGAAAATGAAAGAACGGAAATTCAACACTGGATATTTATTTTAAATATCGAATAAAATGCATGACCATAGGAATCTTTCTTTTTTACTCCTATTCCAACCTCCCATCGATGAACGGATGTAGTTCCTTTGGAAAGGGTTGTACCGTGGCTGGTGGTGGCTCTTAGTACTCAACCACAGTTCCCGCCAATTTTGCTGTTGTTGCGGTCCGTTAATTCAGTATTATTTAACCGTGTGTCTTCGGGTCGGAGAGCAAGTGATACGACTTACTTCTATTCCGAGAAGAATCAAAGTAACATAGAAACGCCAAACACTGCGTGTGCATATACTTGCAATAATTAATTTAAGGTTTTCGTCTAAGTAAAGGCCATTCTTCAGGTTTTTGTACGCATGTCTAATTTCACAGGTAAACTTGATGTTATTTTTGTTGCAACACTTGTAATACACAATTTTTCCAACCGTTTTTATTAAAAAAAAATTCTACTTATTTCAAGTTTTTTTAAGTTATATATATATTCCTGTTAAGAATTTAAGATTTTCATTCTATAAATAGCACAGCTATGAAAAATATTTGCTTTTAAATACTTTTTTATACTGGACATTTCATTATCTAAAACATCAGTATTTATAATGCCTAATAAAAATTATTTTACTATCACCTTTTTGCAAATGATACGAGTCCACAGTTTATGATAAAGAAATCCAGATTAATTTACATTTTTATTGTGCGTATTTTGCAATGTGCAAACACATTTATAAAGCTGCCATATATTTGAAGTTAAATTCCTTATTATAATGAAATTTATTCTAAAGAAAAAATGAAATTAAATATGTACTTTAATTAGAATTACTGTCTAAAGATAAAGTAAAGATTCAATTTGTTACGGCGTACGAGACTAATTAAGAAAAATTATTTTTCAGAATTTTTTTCTTGCAGTTTATCCAAAATACGATGAATAATTCCATTTCAGCTAGATACTTTGATTTTAAGAGGATTTCTCGCAAACATGAAGATGAAACGAAATGCTCTTCCAAGGAGAGAAATTTAATTGGAACGTAAGAATAAAACTTCGCGCATTGTGTATTCTTTTCGAAATTTTTTATCTTCTTTTTGATATATTTTTGTCATTTTAATGCTTTTCCAGTTTGCCTTTTCAATGCAGCTCTAATCTCCCCTAGAGTTTAAGTCCACTGTTTCATTAAAGAAGCAGGCGAAAAATAATTTCTCCTAAGTAGGAAGGATAAAAGTAAATTGCAGCAATGTTTCAAAATTCTTAATCCGCTGAGGGTAAGTGGATTTTTAACCCTGGAATCCTTTCGGCTATTATTTATTCATTTGACTTTTTATTTAATCCTTCTTTTCCTAATTTAGCCTTTGGCAATTTATCTAACATCTCACCCTTTTCCACATAAATATTTGCGCAGGAATTTTCGATTCCGTCTTTAGTTTTAGATATGTTCTAAATTTTCGTTCGACGTAGGATATATAATTTAGGATTTATATGGATGTATGTATTTTTGACATATAGTCTTAGAGCATATTCGCATTTTTCATCGTTATAGTTGCCTAAAATAAGGTTGAAATATTCCATAAAGTAATTAAATGAAATAAGGCTAAACAATATTGACTAGGACATTCTGTTTGTAATTTATCAGATTCACAAATCTTTAACGGATAGATATAGTCAGTAATTATTTAAAAGTTATTTATTAAACGCATGCCTTCTTGAATAAGTAATATTAAGCATTGTTTCTATTTTAGAATTAAAATAAGACAATAATTTAAAATATATAGTTTTTAATACATAAAAAAGTATATTTTTCGTTGATTCTTGCTTCTCAATTTGGATGGTAAACAAGTTATAGTTTATTTATTTCATAATAATTTAAATATATAATAAATATGCTGGGGTTGAATATCAGTCGTATTTTACATTATTAGTGTGAATAAAAACAATGACATTATTTTAATTGCCAAGAAAAAAATTAGGTCCAAGCATAGAATTTTAATGTCATGTAAAATCAGATGTAGTCTGTAAAGTGCGATAGAAATAAACATAAATATATAATACATATGATTGATTCCTCCTTCCATATTCCATCACGATTTCAACATCGCATGCAGATGATTTACCATCTTATGGTCAGTTTTGAACAATATCATGAAGTATTTTTGAGGCAAATATAGAGACATGAATTTCAAGTATATATTTTTTAATTACTTATATTATTCTTTACACGAATATTCAAAATTCATGCAATTATCGTACAAATCACTTAATTTATACATTTGACAATTACATATAAAAATTTTACATATAAAAGTTTTTTTTTTTACTTACTAAAAAGATTATACATTTATGACCTAATCAGATGCTTCGTCAGTCGAAGTGTTTTTATGATTTTTGTTTCAAACCATATAAAGTATATTCTTAATAATTTACGTGACTTTTAAATAATAATAGCAATAGTAAGTAATTTTTAAATAGTAAATAGTAAAAAATTTAAATAGTAATAATTTAAATAGAAATAGAAATAGTCTCATTTTTAAATAGTAATAGTAACTAACATTTATCATTTCAGAGACTAAGCGAAATCTTTCTTCCAAGAAAATCGTTCACAAAAGAAATGACATTAAGAGGCTTTCAAATTATACGTTTAAAATAAAGAGGCAATGAGTAAAATAATGTACAAATTAGTGAGTTTTTGTAAGTTCCCTTAATTTGGGATTTTAATAATCTCATTTTTAAAAATAATTGGGAAAACATCGAATCATCAATTATTTGTAAAAATTGCGCAGCAATTCCCAAGTGACCATACATCAATTGTTTTTAATTTATGGTCGAAAATGTGTAATTTACGATAGAAAAATCCAGATGCTTAAGAAAATCATAAATTTAAAACACCGAATGCCTGTATGTACACTTAACCAATTTTTGTTTTTCATCCCTAAAATTATTTAATTTTAATTTTGACCAGGATCCACACATAAATGTTTAGTAATTTATGACGCTAAACGCTTCATTGTTTTCCGCAGAGCAATTTTTTTTCTCTTTACTTCCCATGAGCTGTAATTAAAATGAGTCTCTCAATTCTTTCGTTACTTTCCTTTTTTTTCACATTTTTACCCCACAAATTGCGGCGATCAAGCCATTATTATGCAAATTCATGCAAATTGAAACATCAAAAACTCTTGGCACCGAAGAGAAACATGACAAAAATAGTTGAAGATAACGGCGAAGAATTAAGGATTCGAAAAACTGTCATGGAAAGAAGGAACAGGATCGGTAGATTGTGAAAAGAAGAGGAAAGAAAAGATCAAGCGAGGGGGAAGGAAATTCTATTTCCGTTCATTTGCAAAGAAAATAACTCTTCAATTTGGAAGATAAGACTTTTAATTCTATGGAAGGAATTTTCTTTTTTTTTTCTCTTTGTTTCTCCCTTTTCCTCGATCATAAAAATCGAATAATTCCATCTATAATTGAATAAAAATATTTTATCATGTTCACTGAGAGCTATATGGCGGAATAATTCAAAATTTTTCATTTCTCTTTTTAATAAGTTTTTCTGTTGGATGGTAAATTCCTTATTATGCTCTGTAACTAGTTCAATATAACTTTAAATTGATATATGCCATGTAATAAGCATGCAATCATTTGGAAGGAAGTTACTGCATTTATTAACCTTTAGAACTATTTTATAGTCTAATATTTCAGCCATTTATTTATGATGATTGAATAATTTAAGGCCTAATTATTTTTACTTAAGAATATTAAAATGAAAGGAAACTTAAGAATCAAGTGAAAAGTTTATTTTACATTTACATATATGATTTCATGGGAACATGTATTATTGTTTAGGACTTTATATTGAATTAAATCCTATTATACTTTTTTTCATTGAGATTATCATAATTATTCAATCATGCAAGACTTGACTTTATTATTAGTCCTTTTCATGCATTCTTTAGAATGAATCGACGCGATGTATATGACATTCTACTATATATATGTACATATACGTATATATGCACTGCATTACAATTTGTGTACAATACACACACACACACACACACATGTTTTAATTATGTTGGATAAAATACATAAAATAATAGAAATGCCTACCAACTGCATATTTGGTTAATTCACCGATTTCTAAGATCATTCGACTTCGGATATCTCAGAATACTGGGGCTTTATTTTTTTAAGAAAAAAAAATAATTATCCCTCTTAGAAGTCGAATTAACATTTCGTGTTCTTAATAAAATGGTATACATAAAAGGACCCCGCTTAACTGATGGCTAATAAGAAATGATTGCTCGGACATTCCAGAGTCCTTAGGAAAATCACCCAAACACTTGAATGAGCGTGACTAATAAATCTCTCACATTGGCTATTAAATCTATTATATTTAAAGATAGGTGAGAAAATTTTAGAGTGATATTCAGACATCTCGGGTGACCATTGCAGTTTATTTGAGAGGGTGTTTGGGGCCTTTCAGTATTCAAATCCCCAAATTCAAATTAAGAGTGTCTTGATTGAGAAACTGAAGCAGTGAAAAAAAGTCTTTAAAAAATGATGTTATGGCTGTACTAATAATCAGTGTTATTCAAAATATAGAAGGTCGATTTATGTTTTAGCAAGGAATGGATTTCAAGAATTGATTGGTTGCTAAATAGTTTCTACTCCAATCGAAATAATATTACCGTCCTATTGTGTTAATCATGTATCCATGCATTAATACATTACATTTATCATGTATCCATACACCATCCAAATAAAGCCCGTTTCTTCTTTTGCATTACTCTTATTTGACTAGACGAGTTTGATCTAGAGGACGAAACTATCAGTGTATAAATTATTGAAAATAATAAAAAAATTTAAACTATTTTTTACAACGTAATTTAATAAATAGATATGTTTTCATTTGCAAATGTTTATTACTTTACAAAAGAATCAATTAATTTCGCAATAGAGAAAGCAACATTTTACATACATCTTCCTATATAATAATTCATACACCTTCCTACATAATAACTCATACATCTTCCTACTTTTCTTCTGTAAAAACCATCTTATTGCCTTTTTTAAAATATTCATTTATAGTATTCAATATTATGTAACCTTAGAATGCGAAAATATGACTGCGACACGTTATCTACTAATCCTATAAATTTTTGGACCACACTAATTGCAACCCATTTGACCTTCTTATTTCTAAAATTATGTGAATTCAGATATCTGAAATTACTGGAATGCCTGAGATTATTCTTCAAAAGTAAAAATATAAATCTCTTTCACTCCCTTCAAAACCCTCAATGACAGCTATTTTTCTAATTGTAGATGGGATCTTAAATATACACAGCTAAATTGATGGCTACTAAGTCAATGCATAACCAGACATCCTTTCATGAGTTCTCAGAAAACATCCATGTCCCCCAAACCGCACATATTTAACGAATAAAGTATACGCCCTTGTTATTCAATCAATAACACTTAATGAAAAGGGAAGAATTTTTGCAGTGATATCCAGAAGTGTTAGGCATATGCCATAGTTTCGTTGAACGGGTGTTTGGGGTCTTTCAGTAATGACAGAGTTTGATGACAGTTACAGTAATGACAAAGTTATAATGGATCTCTCCAGCTACGAAATCCAAAAGATCAATATTGAGTATTCCGAACCGAAAAATCTATTACGATTTTATCAAAATCTTCGTTTCCTCCGCCTTCGTAAAATTTCCTATGACTAATATAAATTCGAATTGATTTACTATCATTCTTTAGAAAATATATTTGATAAAGTACCTTGTATAACAAAGTATCATGCATTCTACATACTTTCATATATCCTACTATGAAGAGAAATGAATGATATGAATATCACTCGTGTGAATTTTTAAGGTATATCATAACTTTTGTTTTAAATTCTAGCAAGAAAACTAAAATGAATTTTTCCTTTGGTTATGAGTCAAATCCATTGTTTTGAAAATATAATGACCTCGATTTTCAGTAAATATGCAAACTCAAAAAATAAAAATCAGAATAGATTTTAGATTTCTGTAATAAAATCTTTCATCTAAATATTTTTCTACTTTTTATTTCATATTGATTTTGAAATTGACTTTTTATGTTGCGACTTCATCTTAGGGTATTATATTACAATGCATAATAAATACTATTATGACAAATAATAAATACAATTTTTTTGGTTTAAATACTTTAAAATGTGTTGAAAGAAACTGTGAAAATAGAACGTTTTCTTCACCAAAGTAAATAGGCAAAATATATTAATATAAAAAGTAATAAATGCGTTAGAAATAAAAAAAAAAAGTAAAAAGTAAAATTATTGTTAGAATATCAACCATATGATTATATTCATGAAGACAAAGTAAAAAAAGTAGCATGAACAAAATTAGAAATTTTTTAAATATAAATTTTATGATGTATTTCAGAAGCTTGGAACTTGTTTTAACAACTTCGATGGTATAAACAAATGAAAATAGAAATTAATCGATCTGTAATAACGCGAAAAATAAACAAAAGCTAACCGTTTTTAAATTTATATTTCAAATTGAGATTAATAGAATATATAATAAAACTATATGCAGTTTAGTTTAAACTGTTAACTTAATGAATTTAATGAGAATTAGTGTTTTCTGTTATTCAAAAAGGAAATCTTTTAAGTTTTTAAAATGTCAGCTCAGTATCTTTTACGATGAGAAAGAAGAAGATATATTTCTCCGAATAGTTAAATGATAAATTCTGATCAAAAATAGTGTTTTTGCTTTCTTCAATAAAGGTATTTCCCAAATTCAACATCTAATGATTTGCTTTAAATGATCTCTTCTAATAATTTATCTATATTTATGAAAAAGAGTGAACAATAGAATCTCTTTCATTTATTATCAAAGAAAACTTTTACATAATTCATTTAATTAGTTGAAAAATCATATATGAAAAATGTGTTTTTTCATTTTGTTTGATTTTTATTTGAATGAATATTTCTTTCTTATAGCATTTGCCGATGGACGATAAATGAATTATTATTTTTTCATCATTATAAGAATGGACAAACTTTGAGGCAAAAAAATGCGATAATTAATATTTTCATGAAAAATTCATATTCATTTTACAATCAACCGGTTTTGAAATTATTTCAGTAACTCCTTTTCATTAATTAGCATTAATTTATGTAAATGGAAAGAAATGTTTCGTTACATAATTTTTCCCTGTAATCTTTTAATGACGGTAAGATAAAACTATATATTGTTTAATGATATATATTGAATTTACTAATAAATGTCCCAAGAATCTTTTTTCAGATGTATGCTTAAAAAATTTAATTTTGCAAGAATGTTAATGTCTTCTTTTGTAGCAAGCATTCAGATTATAAGTTAATATTTTTAATTTTTATTTTCTCTTTAATAATATCAAATATTTCAAATATTAACCGTTTACTCCATCTCAGTAATGTTGATAAACTTTTACGTTAGACATTTCTTAATTATAAATAGAAAAATCCAAACAAATAAAACGCTAACAGTCAGTATATCATAATATTTTTATTATACTACTTTAATGCTAAAGCTCATTTTATTTTAAGCATTCCATGGTAACAACCAAAATTTTTATTTCGGACATATTTAATTATTTTAAAGAATACATTTCCTTCAGTAATTGAATAGTCCTTTTCTTTAAATTGGACTTCTTATTTTTGTTGTTTTTCGCATTTTAAAAATGAAATGTGAAAGTTGATTTAACTCTGTAAAGGGCCATTTTTCTAGTCATATTATGTTAAAATATTTTTAGGCTTGAAATTAGAATAAGAAAAGGGATACATTTAGCTTATTAGATAAATTTAATTTGATTAATTAATTAATTTGGTTAATTAATAATTAAGTATCAAATCAAGACACATCATTTTGTGTAAAATAAAGAATTAAACCATATAAGTTTATGTCTTTCTAAAAAAATTTGTCAGAACTTATGACAACCTACATAAATTCATGATAAATTTGGTGGGAAGCATACTTCCCATGCCCCTAGAAAGGGTTAATTATAATTACTGTTCGTTTTTCGAACAGAAAGATTTTTCCGTTTTTAAATTGATTTTTTATTGATGAAAATCGCTTTATCCAACGGTGGAGCCTTTTTTTTACAGAATATTTCATCTTCCGTTTGAACATAATTGAAAATTTATTTTAACATATCTTATTACCAATATCGATGCAATTTCAAAATTATAATAACTTCAGGATTAATTTGAATTTTGTTATTTCCAAACATTGAGATTATATTACATTTTGTACATTATTAAAAGTGGATAGTGTTCATCAATTTATAATTGAATTAGTTCTAGAGATATGAATTTTTACAGATATATAAATATCAAAATCCTCTTATGAACGAATCATTTTTCGTGAATTAAAATTAAGAAAAATGTATGTAAAATTCTAATCTAATTTTTTTAAACGCCTGGAAGAAACTGGTGACAAATTGGATTAATAACATTATTTTGCATAATTTCAAGGAATAAATTTCAATAAAGAATGAAATATCAGTAATCAGAAAGTGTAATAAATGTGTTCCATTTTTTATATTAAAGATCAAGTTTATAACTTTTTGGTTCTTTTAATAGTGCACAATGACTGAAGTATCGAAATCCATTGCATAAGTTAGAAAATCTTGAAGCTCCCTTCTGTTTTCAGGATGTCATAAAACATTCTGCCGCGTAACCTGATACAAGTGATAACACTTTTCTTGGCAACACAATTTTATTACATTTTAAGAGTGAAATTATGCATAATTTTTTACATATATGCAATTAAATTTTTCTAGAAATTTAGGCTCATGTTGCGTGGTTTCCACCGGAGCTCTTACAATCTCACCAGTATCGGTTACACATTCACCTGCACCAGTCCCTCTCTTCACATCATTTCCTTTTGACTGTGAAACCGATTTAGTTTGTTTTAGTTTATTTTAGTTACATTAATATCAAGTTTTAAAGCAACACTAAGGCTATTTTGAGACAAAGCTCATACTTTTGAACAGCGATCAGATGACGAGGAGGGAATATGAGCTGGATACCCCTCTGCAAACCCACACCACACCATACCAGTAGATTAACGTTTGACCCCGTTGGATTTAACGTGCACCAGACCAGCTTATACGACGATTATTCGGTGGAATCAGGTCGAAAACCTGAAGCCCTTCGGTTCTGGAGTCGAAACCTTACCAATCCCCCACTGCGGCGACTGTGAGATCGGAACAGCTACCTGGAGGTTACAGGGTTAGCATGTTCTTTGTATTTAAAGAACTTTTAAAACACTTACTGAGAATATATTTTATTTATATAGAAAATTAATTTTTGCAATACGCATGTGTTTTTAAGGAATTTTGGATGAATAAAAATAAATTATCAGCTGTCTAAAAAACGAAAGGGTAAGTTTGAATTATATTTCTTTTTTATCACTCATAAAACTTTTTACGCTAAATCGAGTCATGTATGTCATCTGATTTATTCGTTTTTAATAGAAATTGGAATTGGAATTTAATACAAATTGGAACAAATTATCATTTATCTTAAATTTGAAAACTGAAATAGAATTTATTGTTTCGGTATTATTAATTTTTATTTCAGAAAATATTTTTTGGGTCAGCTTTTTTATAATGATCTAATCAGCAATGTTCAAGATATCTATGGTCAAAACTATCTTTCTAAAAGATAAAAATTGTCAAAGAAACTACTATAGAAATGGAAATAAAATATGACTAAAATACTTCAGAAGATAAAGAAATCAATTGCCGCTCTTTCAAAATTCAGATTTCAGTAAATTTTCTAAATAAATATTTTATACTTTCCCGCCAATAAGAGCAAAATTACAGGAACCACCCAGAAAATTTCAAATAATTAGTTCGTTTCTCACTCTTATTAGATGTGTTACTTCCAATACATAATTTTTCGGAAGCACTGGGATCGAGGGTAAAATCACCATCTCATTAACGACTGCGGCACTCTTTGATAAAGTTATTTATTTCGTTTAAACACTTCCACCGCATTAAAAAACATTACGTAAGATGTTCGCCGATCTTAATTGCCAATATTAATATTTACATTTTGCGGCAGGAAAAATAATTATCCTTATCCTGATATCAATTTCAAGTACTGATGAGACATGAATTTATTTAGTGTTCCCAATTTTGCATGTACCCCGGAGCGTCGTTTAATTGAAGTAAAAATTAAGCAAGGAATGTGCTTACTTCATTTGAGCATTTTCAAATGTAGAAACGTGTTCCATTTCTTAAAACGCTTAATATTTATTCTCAATCATGTTTCAGAAGTAATTTGCCATTTAAACATTCTGCGTTTTTATTCTATTTAGAATATAATTGGGCCATAATTCTTGTATCTTTACTTTGCAATTACTTTGGATTTGCTCCGGGTTTTCCGCGCATTATATGTTATTAATTCTGAGAGAAATTAAACATGCGAAAGTATGAACAGAATAGGGAAATTAAAATTAAATATCTAAGGAAATGCGTGTATTTGAAACGTGAACAACGTTTTGAAAAGAAATTATTTTACTTTTGAAATGAAATTGCGTGCTTTTTTCATGTTTATGTTCCTAAAGAAGGAAGGAACATGCTTTCTCTTTTCAAAGGCTTGAAATGAATTGTCTTAGACTTTATAAAAAGGAACTTTCAACTGCAATTACAATTTTAATTAAATATTATGATATGAATGATTAAAGTGCATAATTAAATTTTAATTTCTTAAACTTATAACATTTGTTCATATATGCTTAAATTCATTTTCCTCTTTGAAAAGGAATTCTTGACATTATAATTAAATAAATATTAAGTATTCGCAAACTAATCTTACTTAATATAATATTAACGCATGTCGTAGTATTCTCAGTGAAATAAACTAGGAACAATAGGGTGGTTCAAGTAAAATTTTGTTTAATTATAGATTTATGTCTTATAAAAGTTATTTAAATAATTATTAAAGAGATTTGAATGAGATGAAACCATACTTAGAACATGCAGCAATGAAATGCAATTAAAATGTTTTACATGTTCCTTACTGTGTATTTCATGAATTATCTGTAGTATATAAAAAATAATTAAATATTTCCTTTTTTTTTCATAGAAGAATGAAAAATTCTTATTTCTTTAATTTCATTTTAATAAAGGAACGCATTATTCTCTTAATTCTTGTACCCGTGCGTTATATGAGAATCGAATAACCTCAGTATAATGTGCTGAAATTAAATCATTCAAAGGCGCTGTAATGCGACATATATGCAATCCATAATCATCACAAATATTCTGTAGATTTATAAATGAAGAAGTCAGTCATCATATTCTTGAAAGATAAAGTGTAAATTAATTAGATAATTAAAAATTCTTAAAACAATTAAGAGATTACAATATTATTCGAAACCACAACATATCTAATAGACGACACCTAAAAACTGTTAAAAGAAATAGCATTAAATCTTGTACTCCATTTAGTTGATAACACAATAAATTATAAGCAACAACAGTGACTACAGAAGTATGATATTTAAATTGAAATGTTTTTATACAAAGTAGGTTAAAGCTTCTCTAAACTGAAGTAAACAACTTAATGCAAAGTCAATATGCAGTGAATTTTATTTAAGGATAGTGAGAATTGAATAATGTATGTTCGACAGTATAAGGATTGTATAAACCCAGGTTATTTATGGAATTATTAATTTCGTTTGATTCACTTCACACAATTGATTAAGTATAAATTAATATAATATAAACGTTTCTGTTTATATTTGTCAATTGTATGTTGCATGGATGGATTTTGCTAGATGTATTATCATGGGATAATATGTTTAAATAATGAAGCTTCTTCAGAATGAACGAAAGATAAATGCTAGCAGTTTAAGCAACCCAATTTTTTTATCCTTTTTACGGCCATCCACTAATTGTCCTCAGATTCTAATTTAATGAGATCCCACTAAAATGAGGGGATAGAAAATTGTAATAAAAAATGGGCCAAAAATCAAAAACGTCGTCTATAGTCTTACATCGTATAGTTTATTTTAAAATTAATTCTATAAGTTAAATAAATGATTTATTTTATTTTAAATATCACTGTTACCAATTAAATTCATCAATGCTATTTTTTCAAGTATTTATTCTTCTGTGTGAAGTTAAATGCATATTAGATCCTCATGCTCAAGAGGTTATTTAATATCTCTGATAGATCCTTATTTTACTTCAATTATCATATATATATACTCAAATTCAAATTATTTTTCTAGAAAGAAAACAATCTTCTTTATTTGTTCTTATTATAATGAAATATAAAGAAAAAAGAAAGAAGTAAATGTCCAAGTCCATGAATTATATCGTATCACTAGATTGCTTTACTTATTGTTTAAAGAATAACTGTTCATTTGCTAGTAATCAGCAAAATATTTTCCTAAAAAAAATGACGACACTTCCTTTCAGAAGCTGGCCCTTTTTTGCTGAACTTTACTTGGATACTTTTCTCTTTATCCACAAGAATGAAAGAGAAATAGTCATAGCATTAATATATTTTCTTCCTGCTGTGGTCACCAAAAAGCAGTTTGTTTATTATGTTGTCACTCATTCTGCCAGCGTGGTATTTTTTTGCGGCCTAAGACTATGATTGATTATAGCTTTACGCTTCATTTTCTCCTTTTCTCTTTGGTTGCATTTTTTTTTCACTGCCGCTGTCTTTGAGCGGGTGAGATCAATCCATTCAACTTTTGAATAATTAAACTTTCCTTCTTTTGGACTGGATTCTCTTTTAAGTTCGTAATTTAAAAGTAACTTTTAATGCATTCATTGTACCGGGCCGACAAATTGTATGGAAATGAGCGGAATTTTTCTTTTATAAAAAATTATACGTATTAAATTCTCGTATGATATAAAATAAGAACAAATGTGTCATCGCGTTTACATTAAAATTAGATTTGTCAAAGAAAATCGAATTTTTTTAATAAATATGATAGTATGAAGACCTTTAATCTATTGTAAATTTCCAAAATAAAAAGCTGATGAATTAACTGAATTGCATGCAGAATATTCTGTAATTAATAACAATAAATATTCTGAATTAAATAAAACGTTTACTCTTAAAACCGTGTTACGGAAAAAGGAGTTTTTATATAAATAATTTAATTTTAATTTATTAATCATTTTTTCAACGGAAAATCTGACATTATTTGTTGTTATTTCTTAAAAACGAATTATTCTAGGAACTCAATATATGGAAGTAGTTGCAGTAAAAACAAAATAAGGTTCTTAATTTATCTGCTAAAAACGGGAGAAGAAATAAAATTTCTAGAAAATGAATCCTGACAACCTTCACCATAAATTATGAAGAATAATTAAACTTTATGTAACTTACATTTTTTTCTGAAAGAATAAAGAAAATTTTAACTCCTGAAAAATTATTTTTGGTACAAATACGAATTTTTCAGACGAACTCTTGATTTGAATACATAGTGTAAGTTAACTAGATAAAAAGGCTATATTTATTTTTTCCAATTTCGAATATAAATTCACTCCTCAACAAGTGCATGTGATACAACAAGTGTTATTAATGTGACGGCTAGTTGTTGCTTTTTCTCATTACTCTTACTAAAATTCTCTAGACATTACCATATTCTGTAGACATGATAGAAGTTGTATGTATGTCTATATCTTCTATTATATTGAGGTTTCTTGAAATGTTTATTTGATTTTTGTACAGTAGATCTTTCATTTTTGCTCTTTTTGTTAACTGATGAGTACCATTTACGAAATGATCTTTATGAAATTTAATCTAAATTAAGGTTATATCTACATGCTTAGAAGGCAGATTTTTTTGTTTAAAACTTGGGTTATTGTTTGTAGTGTTAATTTTAGGAGATGAATTTTACTCTTCTCGTTCTTTTGTAAAAAAACTTAAAATAATTAAGAATTTAAATTTGTAAAATTGTTCAAGTTTTGAACTTTATTCATTGATGAATGTAAACTAAAAAAGCGTGCGGGAGGTGAAAATTAGAAATCCCGCATCGAATTGAAGACAAATGCCTACCCAGGATGTTGAGCATTTTAAGACAAGTGCCTTCCTTTCCAGGATGAAAGATTGAGTAACCGCTGGGAAGACTGACTACATAACGAATACGGGATGCTTTATCTGGAAAAGTAGAGACAGAAGGAATTTTTGAAATCAGGCGATGAAAATGTATAAGAACGTTTCACCTAAGAAGAAGAAATCGCCTTCCAATTGCTGGATATTCTGGAATTTGTAGATCGTTCTGCCGAGGTTTCTGAAATTGGTGCAGACAAGTAAGGTGATTGGATGATTGTGAAGTACCAACACTCTAAATGCGATATGAGCAAATCTGAGCAGTCGTGCAATTGCACTCTATCAGCTTCTGCAAAGAGACTTGAGTAAGACAAACCTCTGGCAAACTGAAAGGGAATAAGAAACCTGGATAGATGCTGCGAATCAAATGAACTCAAAAGTATTTACTACATTTTCTATTTTTCTTCCATATTTTGAGTCCAAAGAGATAATATTTAGGATATTTTCCAAAAGGAAAATAAACAGATCCTCCTTTTAATAAAGAGCTAGGTCCTTTTGACTTAAATGGAGATTTTAAGCAAGATTGCGAGTACTACGGAATTAGATCATGCGCAATGTCCCTAAATTAAGAAATTAATGATAGATAATACATCAGGTTGTGTGATGACACTTAATTTCAACGAAATTTAACAATTGGATTACAAATTTCATATTGTTAGATATATTCTTTATGTGTATACAAATTAATGGCTGATATATGTAAATTTGAAATATATTAAAAATCGGTTGTATCCAATCTTAACGCGCAAATACATACAATATTTCTAAATGATATTTTACCAAGTTGAATTGTAATATGTAATAAAAAAAATTACATTTCTACATGTATCTCTGTTTATTAATGCACCGCAATTGCCTCCAGTCTGGGAGGTTTGGAGAGAATAACTGCTTGAATTACAGTACAAAAAGATTGGATTTTTCCGATCAGACTAATTATTCCTAAGACTTAAGCGCGTAGCTTAACAGTGTCAAATACATGGCAGATGAGCCAAACTTTATTTTCGTCTCTTATCGGTATCATACCTCTGTATACTTTCTTTTATACACATTCAGTATTCTCTGGATGCAGTTTGGCCATCCTTTTGAGCAGTAATGTATTATCCTGCAAAGACACGTAGGCACTATTTAAACTATAATTACTCTTTAAGTCATCCATCTCTTGATTTCTCTCCTTCCTTCTCTCTTGATTTCTCTATGCATATATTGAATCCTGAAGCAAATGTTATGTAGAAAAAAGACTTAATTCTGTTGTCTAAATTATATTTAACTGGATATAATGTGAGACATCCTCAAGCTCAACAGAGAGGAATGTTTCGCCAAAGAAATATTCTCTCTTTCTCAGTCATTCAGACCTAATGTAAATGATACCATTTTTTTAATTCTTATGTGAAAAAAAATAAAATCCCATATTTATTTATTGTTGAAGTTGTTATTTAGACTGATATTGTTAAGGTTTTCACTAATCCCGGAGTATTTTCTTCTGACCGGAAATTTTACACAGATCCAAGCACCTTCATAGTATAAAATCCTCTTCCCTGACACAGTGGAATAAATTATCCTTAGATGATTCTTTGACACCCCCTTACCACCTTCCCTATTCCTGGCTTCCTTTGTTGAATGAGTTTGATTTTCATACCATGATACTTGATGTGTGCTGCTGACTTTATTTTACCAATTAGGATAATTTCTAGATATTTAATGATATGACTCTTTGTCATGGATAGTACTTCCTATTTAAATAGCCAGACTTTTCATCAGATTTTCAATCAGAATATATGTAGATTTTGAGGCAAAAATCTAAAATTAGTTTTTTGTCTGTCCATTCTTTAAAATTATCTAGTACATGATCAGCTGAGATTTTGACTATTCCTAGATCTGAAAAAGAGGGGAAAGCAAAGATTTGTGTGGATGACTGGTAGTGTACTTTCAGTTTCTTCCAGAATATCATCAACAGTCAAATTTCAAAACATTGATCTAGAGATTTCACATGGCTGTCGTTCTATGTATTTAAAAATAGTTTCCAATGTAGGTGTTTATTTTTAAATTTAGTCGTTTATTTTTTATTTATTGATTTATTTTTATTTTTTGTAATTGGTTGATATTGAAGATAGTAGAAGGCCTTTGTTAATAGGTATTGATAGTATGACGAATTGCTTATTATTTTTTGTCTCTTCAATTTGATCATAAAGATTGAGAACATAATGTTTAATGGAATTTTCTTTATGTAAGTCGGATAGTAAATGGTGATGCCTATGCTGTGACGATAGTTTGAAAGTTCAATCTCTTCAGAAGGAGGTTTTGAAATACTCTACTTATCGTTAAGAGAAGAATGTCTTGTCTATATAAACTAGAAAAAGATTTGTCTTGGCCTATTTTATTAAATAGAACCTTTATTTATATTTTCACTACATTAGGAAAATAATGAAAATGAGAATAGTGAGGGATTTAATGTAAGGAATTTGTTTAAATAATCTGTTAAAAGTTTTGGAAAGTTATTGTAAACAATTCTAAGTATCATGTTGTCGTTACCGGAAATCTTGTTTTGTGGAATAGATTTGGATGTGCATGATCTATGGATCCTGAAATGGTACCTGTTCTTATATTGGAAATCGATCTAATGTTGGCTTTTCTGTAGATAGAGAAGACTGGCAAAATTCTACATAAATTTTCAATACAAATTATTCGGTTTAGCTTCTTTTTATCACGCAATGTTTCTTGAAGAATTCGGAGAAGAGGATGCTGATTTACGATGGTTTTGTACTATCTACTATAATTCTTGTACGCTAAATTCTAAAAATCTAGAAAGACATTTTGCTCATCGTCAAAGCATAGATATTTGTTTTCTGCTTTGTAACTCCTTTGTACACAACTGTATTTAAAAAAAACCTTTGCTGCTCCTTTGACTTTATATGAAAAATTCAAGAATTTGAAATCACTCTCAACAATTTTTCTATGCCTGTATTCATTTCTTGTTTTATTGCAGTCGAATTTATGCATTTTAAAGATATATTTTTTTAAAAAAACTTAAATTCTAATGAATTTAGAGTGATTTCCGAATTTTACCATAGATCTTAAATAGGAGAATGTATCGGCTTTTAACTGAAGTTGAGTTTTAGATACCACGGTTGCTATAATTTTGACCGTCGAAGTGTACGGAATCGTAATTTAAAAACTCTGCGTTTGGGTTAATCCAGACTAACATAAAGAATAACAATGATGAATGGTGGTGATTAATATATTAAGCTGGTGGAGAAGATGAAATATTTTTCTTTTATAATTCATCTTTACTTAACATCATTATCTTTCATGGATATTCAAAACTGTTCCATCAAGACTTTTTTCCTTGTTGTGTTCTTCAACTTTTTTCTCTGATTTCTTCCTATGTAAGATTAATACTATTTACCTGAGAGGAATATGCCAAAAAGTAATTCACTGGTCCTTTAATCCCTTGAGATTATGTAAGTGACTGAATTTGCTTTCTTACTCTAAAATATTGATGAGTGGTACGAATGGAAAGTTATTCTGTTTGCTTTACTATTTTTGAAATCCAAGTTTTACAGTTCCTTGAAATATCTCCTGTTTCATTATTTTTTATATGTTAGTTGTTTATTAAAGAAAGATCATAAATTAATAAAAATATATGGTACTTATTTACCAAATTATTCTAATCTTTCTCCAAAATATCCATATTGCATGGAATGTAATCATTCCATTAATTTTCCTATTTTCAAATACATACTAGAAGCAATCTTTTGACACTCTCTACAAAGTCATCTTTGTAATTTTAATTAATGTCTCTGAAGACGAGAAATGTTTACATCGGTGTTTCTCCAATTTCGTGATTCGAATAAATCGCATGCTGATAAATTAGGGCTATGAAGAAATTGGGGAATACATGCGTAACATCGATATTTGAGAGATTCTGAGCAGTCTCAGAACCACAACCACGTTTCACGATCCATTTTTTTTTTTGTTAAAACGTGTTAGTGCCCTCCGATAAAATGCTATATTCTAAAAGGAAATAATACTAACAATAGAAACAAAAATACTTTTATCATTTTAATTTTTTTAAGAATGGATTGGATTTTCTTACGAAATTACTAAAGTGAACTTTTAGGTATCAAAACCGCTAAAGAAAACATTCTCTGAAATACATTAAAAGTTAACGGATGACATGAAAGAATGACATTTCCATATTGTTTGGTGCAATTAACTAGTTTGCTAACATATTCCTTCGAAATATACCTGAAAAAGTTTATTACATGTCCACCATTCTTATAAGACTTACCTAGCCAGTCCTTGTTTTTCATTTCTATTCGAATATTTCCTCTCTTACAAAACAGATTATGCTTTTGATCAATATTAATGTCACTTGAAACGAGCAATTAAATTTTCCGTCAAAAGCACCTTCAACCGTTACTATGTATGCAAAGTTAGCAAAATTCAAAATTTAGAATCCCTACTCTTCAAGCATCGCCAGTAAGCTAATGGCGCTGTGAAGAAGGTAAATAGAGACATTAACTTGCTAACTGTTAAACTTCCATTTTTGCTCTTTTAATCCGGCTGCACATTAACGTTGCACGCCTCATCAATGAAACTTGCTACAATCTAGTATCCTGCAATGTACTTGGTATGTAATAGATGCTTAGTCAGAAATGAGAACAATTTTGGTACAAATAATAATAAATGAATAAATATAGACTTGAGGTTTAGTAGTCATTTTTATTCTCTTAATGATAGAAATATTTAAAAAGGAAAGCATATTTTGTTTTTACTGGATTATTCAGATGTATTTTCTTCTTTCTAAAAATATGAAACCTTTCCTCCCATTGATTAAATTCTGAGCTTGTAGAATTAAATTGCATAAATGCCATTAGAAATGTTTATCTGTTTTAATTAAGTAACATAGAAATCTTATGCATGGGATGAGAGGCCAAACAGAAGAAATTTCGATATTTTTAAAGCAGTCATATAGTATTTGATGCCTTTTAATTCTTTCATGGAATTATAAATAGAAAGCTAGATTTCAATTCATATAAATTTCTTCAATATATTTAATAAAAAATGCTAATTATTTTAATTTACTATTACCATTTTAATTAAATAATTCTTATAAAACAATGACTGATTTTTTTCACTCGTTTATTTATGCAAAAGTACAAGCTATTGCTTCTCACAATGATGACACATGTCCTTAAAGAAGCACCATCATGAAATGTGGCTTGCTGAAATTAAAACTGATGTAAAAGCACAGCAACTGCTTCAGAAGTATATATTGATTATTCTTTTATTTCTTTAATATAATTAAAAATAGAAAGCTAGATTCCAGGTTTATTTAAAATTCTACGATATATTTAATAAAAATGGCTAATCATTTAAATTTTAATACCTACAGCCATTTTTAATTAAATAATTCCTAGAAAACGATGTCTGATTTATTCATTCATATATTTTACCAAATGTATAAGCTAATGCTTCGCACAATGATGACAAGTGTGCTTAAAAGAACAACAACTGCTTTAGAAGTATATCTTGATTATTCTTTTATTTCTTTAATAGATTTAGAAATAGAAAGCTAGATTCCATATTCATATAAAATTCTAAGATATATTTAATAAAAATGGCTAATCATTTTAATTTTAATTCTTACACCCTTTTTATAATTAGATAATTTCTAGAAAACAATTTCTGATTTATCCATTCATATATTTAGCCAAATTTATGAGACAGTGCTTCTCACAATGATGACAAGTGTGCTTAAAGATCACCTTCATTAAAAGTGGCTTGCTGAGACTAAAAGCTTTGCAAAAAAACAACAGTAATTGTTATATGTATATCTTGATTATTCTTTTATTTCTTTTATAGAATTAGAAATAGAAAGCTAGACTACAAATTCATACAAATTTCTACAATATATCTAAAGAAAAATGCTAATTATTTCATTTTAATTCACTACTGCCTTTTTTTATTTAAGTTATTCCTAGAAAACGATGTCTGATTTATTCATTTATATATTTACCCAAAAGTACAAGCTTGTGCATCCTACAATGATTACACGTGTCTTAAAAGAGCACCTTCATTAAAAGTGGCTGAAATTAAAACCGATGTAAAGGAACAGCAACTGCTTTAGAAGTATATCTTGATTATTCTTTTTCAAGAAAAAATGGCAACCCATTGACGGATATTGAAATTCAATAACCAATACAGCGGGACACAATGGAATGAATAAAACCTGCTCTTTTTCAATTCCCAAATTCACGTTTTTCATTCTCATTTCCCAACTCAATCTTCTACAGTTGTAGAAATGTGTCCTTTTAAAAAAAGAAGAGAGAACGATAAAATTTAGAAAGAAAAAAAATAAGGGAATCATTTGAAAGAATCTGAAAAAGATGAAAACCTGGGTTCGAAATTTTTGACAGAGATATTTGAATTGTTTGGAATATAAAAAAAACGATAAAAAAAGGAATCAGAAGAAACATTTAAAAAAATCATGCGAATAAAATCCATTATTCAAACAATGTTTTCGGAAAAAAGTTTGATCGCTATGCCATCTGGTGGTAGAACTAGAACAAGAATATCTACTTAGTGAAAACGTGAATATTGATCCATGTGAATTCTACTTCAAGTTTCAGAGCACAATTCCAATACCATTATTCTTTTCTATAGATCTTGTTTACCTAGGGAATCTCATAAAATGTATTTATTGATGCGTTCCGAAATTTTCTATTGCATGCAACCTTTTTCAATTCAGTGTCATTCTAGCATATCATTATATAAAAAAAATAATGAAGAAAAATAAGGAAACAACTGCTACTGATATTTACTTACGTTTGAATAGAATCCTTATCTAAGAAAATTATTCCAATGTGAAAGCAAATATGAATGAATCACTTTTGTTATCAGAACTACTACATGCAATTTATGTTAGCACTTCTCTCTTTTAATGGCACATCTTTAAGTCTTGAATGAGTGCCTTAAGCAAGTAATTTCTTGTAACAACTGCCATGAAAGGATCTTGGACAAAAGGATCTTATCATTTCTAAGCAAGAAGAATTAGATAGTAAAATAAAAACACATATTTGCACGAAACTAACTATTTTTTCTTAACATTAAGTAAAATAAAATATAGAATTTTTTTCTTTTATTAAGTAATTAGTAACTAAAGTAAATAAGTAATTAATAGCTAATTAAATAACTAATGCCTATATTTTTTATGTTCAGCTTTAAAGTAAATAGACTTTTATGAATGTAAAATAAGTCTAATGTAATGCTATCTTTAAAAGAATAAATGCGAGAAGGCCTTTAACCCTTTCTAACAGAAATTGAAATACTAAGTAAGAAATAGCCATATAACTATAATTTAAAGATCAAACAAACAAGAATTAACTCCAGGAGAGGCATTCAGTTTCAAATTTCGACTATAAATAAAGCATTATGGCGGTTTCTCGAAACTCTCAACTTTGAAATTGGAAAATTACAGTATATATACTCTATCATCAAACATTTGAAGTAAATTTAAATACTTAGAACCTCCAAATCTTTAATAGCAATTTTCTAATTGCTGATGTGTTGAAATTCGAGATGAGAGGTATGTTTCCGTAAGCATTGACCATGATTAAAGAGTGAGCATAAATAATCTAACTCAACTGTAACATTGTAAATTTCTCGGGTGTCATGCTTATTTATGGATAAAAAGCAGAGAATTTAGGAAATAACTTTATTTACCATTTAGATGAAACAGCGAATAAAATAAAATTTGTTTTCATATCTTAGCAATTACTTAAATAGCATTTATCGGAAAACATTTTTTTAGATTCTCTGGAAGGTATTATTTACTATAAAATATGCACGAAAACCATAAATTCAAATAAAAAAGAATTCTGAAATATTAAGTGAAATCGTTTTGTATTTTTCTTCCTACAAAGAAATACTAAGTGAATCGAAATTCTTGAATATTAAACATTAGTATAAATCAATCGGTGTAATATATAGTACCAAAAATTTTGTCATTGCATTGTTCTGCAGTTAAATTTTCTTTTATCATTAAACAAAAAGCGCAACTAATAGGTCTTTACCATTAAGACTGAATATAATTTTAATTTTAATGAAATGAAGTTGAGGAAAGTACTGCAATACTTTTTGCGATTCCATTCAATAAAGGTGCAGCATAGCCAAATATGTCTCTTGCGTCAAGAACCAATACAAAACCAAACTCTATGTAATAAAATTAGTCAGTTATGTTCTAGAAATATTTACATATTCCTGAGGATTATTGACACACCATTTTGTGATGTTCAAGTATTGGTTTTGATGTTCAAGGCTGGACAACAATTGCTATATCTAAAGATTACACAACAAATGTGATGCACCTTATTGTGAGGACTAGAATAGTGTCTTAACAGTTTTCTAGCATGTTGAGATTTACTATGATAATTGGTTTACGTATAAATTTAACTAAGAGATTTGCAGTTTACAAAATGAATCATTAGTCTAAGTATAATAGTAATTGGAAAACAATTTTTTTATAATATGGTCAAAATTTGAAGTTCATCTTGTGTAGCTTGCTCATATTAACGTATAACATATTGATCCTAGTAAAATATTATGTATGTTGCTTTTTGTTATCTCCCACCCTGTTGTTAAAAATTTTATTTAAATCTACTTTTCATGAATTCAAAGATTAAGTTTGCTATAATTTTTTCAAACACGTCTATCATTACATGAATTTGGAAAGTCGCGTATTCAGAATATCAAAATAATATTTTAATATATTCAGAACCAAATTTTCCTTAAGTACGATAGATTCGATTCAATTTATATTCATTTCTGAAATAACACAGTAACAGGTCCACAGCTGTTTAATTATTTCAAGAGACTTCGGTAAAACGACGGACGGAGTTAATGAAGAGCGGATAGCAAATCAAATTCCACAGATGGTGCTCCCGAAACTGTAAAGTATTTTCTTTACATAACACACATATACGAGGGTTGCATTTTAAGTTTTTACAAAAAGATGGAAGAAAAAGAGTTTTTCGGAAACCAACTGTTTTATTGCTTTTAAGATTTATACACTTTTCCATCCGTTCAAACCAATTCTTGAAACAGTTTGAACAGATATCCACTCTGAAGATGATATCTCAGAAACATGGTTTTGGAAGGCATCAACAGCTTCTTGAGGTGATGAAAGTCGTTGCCCACACATCTTTTGTTTGACATAAGGGGACAGGAAAAAGTCGTTAGGTGACAAATCAGGAGAATATGGGCAATGAGATATTAATTCGAAATTTTTATCCTTCAAATAATCAATTATTTCATATACTGTGTGGGAGCTGGCATTGTCGTGATGAAGAATGATGCGGCGATTTTCCTGCTTTCGTTGATGACTTTTGGCAAACAAATTTCTGTATACCATTTAGCGTTAACAGTTTTTCGATCCTCTAAAGGAATGGTTGCGATATGTCCTGTAATGCGGAAGAAACAAGCAATCATTTTCTTGGAAGTGCTTCGTGAACGAGCAACTTTCGTAGGATTTGGTTTATTTTGAAATACTCAAACAGTGGAATCCTGTTTAATTTCCGGCTCATACGAATATCTCCAAGTTTCGTCACCTGTAACGATGTTGTATTCGGATTTTGCTGTTCTCAATTTGAATTATTTTAGCATTTCCTTGCACCAATTTGCATGAGCCTCTTTTGAGCTCCTGTCAAATTGTGCGAAATCCATCTGGAACAAATCTTTTTAACATATAAATGTTCGTGCAAAATCGCATGTATTGCAGTGTGTGACATGCCAAGGGAGGCTTCTATCTCACGATGGGTGGCATGCCGATCTTCTTCAATCATCTTACGCACAGCATCGAAGTTCACTACTGGTTTTGGTCGTCCTTAACGAGATTCATCACTGACGGACGCACGACCACGAAGAAATTCTGAAAACCAATTGTAAACAGTCTTTTCTGCTGGTGCATCATTATCAAAAGTTTCACGAAGCGATTCTATGCATTCTTGTGGAGAGAGGCCTTTCTTAAAATGATAAAAAAAATCATCCAACGGAAACCTTTACGAGTTATTTCCATTTTTTTCACTCCCTTGCTTCTTTTAATCACTCGCTGTAAACAAAATACGCAGAAGATTTCTAAGATGCTACTGATTCCAAGATAGAAAAAAAATGCGAATTTTACAAATATAGTACTGAAAAATTTCAGTATCACCTTCTATTAGATGTTTGTAAAAACTCAAAACGCAACCCTCGTATATGTTATCATTATTACTGTATGAAAAACATTATTATAAAGTATGAGTAAGCATTTTATAAAAGTCCAAGAATTGAATTATGAAAGAAAGGAATATATGAAAGATTTAAGCATTTCTTATATGTAAAGTGCAATAATAATATAGCGTTCTGAAAAGAAATTTGCTTTTGATAAAATAATAATGCTATCAGTTTGCCTGCTAAACGCAGCTTTTAAAGCAATATTTTTTTTGTCTTTATTATTTCATTCTGCTTTACATTTCAACAATTTAGAAGCAAAATTTTTTTGATTAGGCCAATAAAAAATTTTTTCATTCAAATTAGTAAATAAAGCGTTTTTCCAATGCTGATAAATACAATAATAAAGTAGATTATTACAAATTACGAATGTAAATTTAGTTTAAAATCTAAATCTGAAATTACATTTCTTAGATTCAATTAACTCATGCTTAAATTAACCGCAAATCTTCATTTGTATCATTCTTTTAAATAATTGAGTTTTATAATATATTTTACATCATTAAGCTTCACAATTTTTTCCTTTAGTAAATGTGAAAATATTTATAATTAAAGGATAAGATAATTATTGAAACAGTGTAATATTTAATAAATTTAATAAATTAATTACCTTTACTTTTAAAATATAATTTATATTTAAAAAATATATTATAATGAAGCAAAAAGTTTCACTAAAAGATAAAACAAAGATTATTTTCTGCATTAACCTGCAAGGATTTTTTTTTTGTTTAAATATCACCTTTAAGGTTCATTTTTAAATTCTTCGTTAGAAAACACTATTGTTAACTGTAGAAGAATTATAAAAAGAGTGTTTAACATTCATTATATGATAATAACATATTTCCATAATTACTTTATGTTTATTTTTGGGATAAAGGAAAATAGTAGATAATATAACAAAAATTAACTATTGAAAATTCATTTACTGTTACATGTTCAAGACTCAAGTTGTGTATCAATTTTCATATGCAAAATAATAAGTGCAAACATATATTTACTATTAAATTATATTCTTATCCTTTATTTAATATCGAATAAATTCCGATTTTCTTTTCAAATTTAGAATGCCGACAACAAAATGATTACATCTTATTTTTTGATATATTAAAAAAAATCTATAATTCCAAACTTAGAAAAAAAGGGCAACTTCTTATTTTTTCATTTTTGTTTATTTAATAGCTATATTCCTTTATTTCTCTTTCTATCAAAACATAGATCTTAATAGTTTTTCGCCATCATAAATTCTGTGACAAAGAATTATTTGCATTTAGCTTTAGTCTTTAGAATCACTAGGTAAAAAGCTTTCTCCGAAGTTTTAATGTTTTTTGAAGAGATAATTGCATGTCAGATAAAAATTCTTTTAAAAACATTGATGCATGTCGCATTCTTTTTTTTTTTTTTTTTTTTTGCAGAAAAATGCCTGCGCCCACCTCCTTCATTTATGTTGCATAGCGGAAACACGGAAATAAATAATGTCTTTAATGCCTCGACGGTAAACTAGGCAAACATAAGCATATTACAAAATGTAAATAATAAAAACCCTATTAAAGCTGTAGAAGACTTCTGCTGTGTCCCGAGTCAGGAAGTGTAATGAAGAAAAATAAATGTATAATGTCAGCATCTAAGTGGAAGTTTGTTTTAGCGCCCATATTCTTCATGACTTTTAACCTTTTAATAAATGAGCCTTCTACAGAGGAATAATGTATTTCTTCTTTGATGCAAGAGCAGGCGGCGCTGAAGCTTCCGCCTGAAATCTTTCCCCCCTCCTAGGGAAAAAAGAAATTCCTGTAAGATACAACGTTAAAAAGAATCTCAAAATGCAATAAATAAACAAAATTCCCTAAACATAGTTCTTTTGAAAATCCCCACCTTCCCCTGCCATTTTATCAAAAAGTTTCATCTACTTTTTACCCTCATACAAACACACCAACAAAAAAGGGTTTATCTATTTTTTTTCCTTCCCTGCTTCAGGCTAAAAATTTAATCACGCTTGTAAATACTACCCCAAGAACATTTTCATCTATTATTATTTTTTTTCTATACATTTTTCGGCTTGGCTCTGATTCAAGTCCATTTTTTTTTTCAAATTATAGAATGGCATCTCTCTTCTTTCCAATATAATTATCCTTATCAGCTAGGATGGGATATATTTGAATAACAGAAGTGCGGCCTGCCTTCTTATTTATTTTCAGAAATTTACTTCCTGAAACAATTTCACGTAATTTCCCTCTTTTCTCATGTTACATAAGAATTTCATCAAGTTACGAAAATGAGATTTCAAAGAATATTTTGGGTGCATATGCTTAATTTTTTAGATTAGAATTTCTTTTTTTTTTCTTTCTTTGATTCACTTTGTTTATTTGGAGTTCTTGTCGTTTAGGAATTTTATACACTTCTAATGTTATGAAAAAAAAGTAAATGTTTTATTTATTTTTGTCTTTGTATGAGTATTTGTGTTAAAGAGACGTGACTCTGTTTAAGAACTTTTTTATTTGGTTCAATAAACTTAAATGTTATATGATAATTTTTATGGTTAATTCTCATCAATGTTAGAGAAAACCACTGAGTAAATTTTAAAATAAATACTGATAATTTATTTCAGTACGATTCATGAGAATTCGTAAAATGATCGTGCGATTTACGTTTAATTTTGGAATTATCTTATTTTTTATTGTAATCACTGCATTGAAATATAATATCTTTTCTCTTTTAGATTGTTTTAAAAATACTTAAAAATTTCTTCTTTAGATGGCAGTTTGACATCACTTTAGGACACATATACATATCATAAATTACAATTTTATAATAATGATCGAATTTATACTATGTTACAAGTTTTTGGACTACGTTACTATTTTTATATGCAAAATCATTAAATACATGATTTCCTGCAGATGACGAATTAAATATAGATGCTATGTATAAAAAATACTTTGGATATCTTGATGTTTTTCTTTATTTGGCATTCAATGGATTTCTTTTTCTACAAAGAGCATTTCATACGATTTTATGCATTTAATTTTAAAATTTCAATTCATTTTTAAAGCATAGATCTGTAACTTCTAAAAACTCATGCTTAATTAATAGTCATATTAAAAATTGATAAAATATGTAATCATTTATCAACAGCCTCTATCTCACTATTTAACAGGCCTGTCTTGCGTTCCGGTGATCTCAGTTCATGATTTTTTTTAAATGTATTAATCTAAACAGTGTGACCACGTACTGATAGTCATCAGTAATTGTATACTTTTATATTTTTAAAACGAATTTTATTAATTTTTTTTTGTGTTTAAAGTGTAGAGTTTTAATCAACCGTTAAAATGTTAAGTTAAAAAAAATGTATGTATAATTATATCAATAGGGCATTTGCATTTATTAAATGTAAATATTCATAAATTTCCTTATTATATAACCATAATATATGTACACTTATACAAGTTATATACAGTTTATATTTTATAAATATTATACTAAAAATTCGTATCAAAATTTACAATAAATCAGTCAATTCTCTTTTAAGAAATTTTTACAAAGAATATGTTTTTACTTGGTAGAGTGAGAAACAAGAAATAGAAAAATTCCTAACACACTTACTAGAAAGAAGCGAGTGCATTTACTCAACGTACCTACTAATCGAAGAATTTCTTTTAGGCGCTGCTTCTCTTTTTTTTCATTGTGAAACGTGTCTGTTGTATCTTAAGAATTCTCTATTATAATCCCACAAAAAATTTATTTTTTCAAGACATTCCTGGATAAAAAAAAAAAAGGATTATTAGCTAATTTTTTCCCTAGAAAATTGATTCAAATCAAATAAAGAACCGATAGGGCCTTATAAAAGCTTTTTTTGTCATGGAAAAAAAGAACCTAAATAATTGTTTAATGTTTTTTCTAGTACTTTATACCCATATAAATTCTTTTCTTGTTCCATTTGACATACATAATTCTAAATTAGATATGAAGAAGTCTTAAGATTTTATTTTTCTTTCTATCTTTGCATAGTCGTGTTTTTTATTTTTTAAATTTCTGTATAAATTGATAGTAAAAGACTGTCAAAATGGGTGAAACTAACAACTTTTCTAATTCTGAAGATTTCCAGGTATCTCTCCATTAATTTTCCAATGTAAGACGTAAATATTCTTAAACTGTACAAATTTTTGAAATTTTTTATTAAAACATTTCAAAAAAAGATTTTTTAAAAGTTTTAGCTTATTCTTTAAATTAGTATTAATAAATCTGAAAAACCCAAAGAGAGGGAAAAAAACGAAATTCTAAGGTCTTTCACATTGTGATTACTTCATTGTTGTTTTCCAAGTTTTTTTTTACGATTATCATTATTTCCATTTAAAATATGTGGCATCATCTTTCAATTCATTCTCTCTGAAGCTAAAATGTTCGTTTTTTATTAATTTGGGGTATTTCAGATTCACATGAATAAGTGAAAAACACTAAGAAAAACATATTACAATAATGATTGATCAGTTATTTACAATTGACTTATTTAAAATAGGTTGAAAATATCATTTCAAATAATTATTTATATGATATTTCATGACTTACGACATTTTTATACAAATTTCTCATTTAAATGATATGGAGCACATTTTCCTTTATTGAGTAAAATATAACACATCAGTATTCTTAATTGTTTTCTATCCTATCTATTGAGTATGGTACTTATTAAGTGTTTAATAAACATTTATTCTCTAAAAATTGATTTACATCATTCATCTGTGCATGTATAATATATTCAAATGAAAAAGCATTTTAAGAAAGTCAAGCAGCAGTATATCTGTATATTGTCCGTATTATGACAATGTATAAAGAGGGTGCTTTTGCAATACTTCTCACTTTTTATATAATTTGGCAAATTATAGGCCTAATTGCTTTGAAGTCAATTAAATTATTATTAATAATAATATGTTAACAAATATTATTAATATCTGTTTTTTTTAAAAACAGTTTTTCTTGTAATGAAACAGTGGTGTTAATGTGTTTAGTACAAGTAGTAGTAACTTTTTACTACAATATTATTTTCCGAGTTTTTTTTTAATTATATAAAAAAGCTTTTTAAAAATGTTATTTTATTTCTAAAATATTTTTATGGACTTTTTTATTTTGATTATAATTAAGTTATCTTAATATTTTTTAATGAAGAACTAGATTAAAAGTTGTAAAAGTCTCTAATATCTAGGAAGAACTCTTTAAAATGACCATTATTTCTGGGAACAAGAAATAACAATTATTTTATATATTTGAGAAAAAAAGATAACTAATATCGATGCAGAAATTTGTATTTAGAAAAGAAACAAGATATTTATACGTTATTTCATCATCAAAATATAAATAAGCATGTAATATACACATACTTGAAGATTTAACATCATTTCATAGGAGTTTATTGAAACATTTTATTAGGTCATTCACATCAAAAAAAAAATTTCAGATTAAATTTAACTATTAAAATGCATATATTTACAATAATCATAAGGTATCGCTATAATTAGCATCATATTTTTGTCAAAAAGTTAAATCATTTTGTTAGAACTACCTCAATTACATAGTACGGATTTTTTTTTCTTTTCGTAAATGCTTTATCAAGGCAGTAACACCCCTCTGCATCATAAATGATGCAAAATATACTAAACTTTATACAATATCTAATTAAAACGGTCACTATTTATAATCTTTAACTCTACAGGTAAAATGCGTCTGCGTATCGAATTATCGAAAGTCGAAAGTTTAAGCAGAGCAATAAATCAATGTTGGCAGTTTGTGAATCAAATATGCAATGGATTTCGGTATCCCGTAAAGCCAAAGGAATGTTTCCTAAATCTATATATCTATTCCTTATGAACTTGGAGTTCTCTACATTAGGGAATTTTGAAATTTTGAAACTTTTCTCTGCCTGCCCTACTCTGAGTAACAAATAATAGTATTAAAAATTGAACTTTGACAAATTAATGCAAGATTTCATTCAATTTAAGATTTACAAATTTCAAATATCAACCAGTTTTCCAATTTTTGAGAAAACGAAATCAATCAAAATCTGTAATGTATTTGCTTCCCGTTATAAAAATATTACTAAAATTATTCTGCTGATAATTAGAAGGACATGCATACCATTTAAAATTGCAATAATTGCTTATATAGAAACATAATTTCTGAGAGTTAAAACATTATCATATTAAATTTTAATATTTGAAAGTATATTGAATACAATTTAAGAATGTACAAATTCTTATGTTCTACTTAATATTTAATGAATTATGTATATTTAAGAGCAAAGTAATAATATTTTAGAATATTTTTTTTATGATGAGACTATATCTTTATTCCAAAAATCGCAAATATTCCTTAAAATATTTCCTTCATTCTTTATACTGTAAACAAGGAGATATTTGTTAATAGAAAACTATCCTCGAGTGAGAAGAATTTATGATAATTATAATTAAAAACAATGTATTTTCTAGATTATAATCGATGAGATATGATGTAGTTTCAAATAAATGCTTGAAATTCATGTCGTTGAAAATTTATGATGATTTTCTATTCGAAACCTCCCTAAATTCTAAAATTTAATATTTTACTAAAATAAAATAATAGAGAAATAACATTTCATTAAAGCGAACATCCAGCATGCATGCATAAAAAGCATTAATTTTTTTATTATTTAATATTTAGACAATTAAATTTTTTCACATAGCTCACAGTAAAACAAGTATTATCATCATGTTTATGCTGAATGTATTCTGGAATTATTTGAAAAATGTGAATTTTGCAATCGAATATAATAGGTCATCTACTGAATTAAGAATAAATGTAAAATTCTTGAATACCGTTTGTTTCAAAATCTACAACGAAGTTTTAGTACTTCATTACAAAATACGGTTTTAGTAATTAATTTGCGATTTATTGTTAATATTTTGTTTACTTACCTGCACCCGGTTTCTTCATTTGCGGGCAGTCTCATTTCCACTTCTATGACCAAGCTTTTGTCTGACTCGAATCGAAATACAACCTCAATTTCCTCATCAGGTTTCAACTGAATATATTACATATTATTTAGAATTTGAAGCAAAAATTATTTTATTTTGGATTTTTTTTTTAATTTCTGCTTTGGTTTGTTTACAAAATAAAGAAAACATTCGGAAATTATTCTTTCGTTTTGAAATCTTATTATACTAATTATTTTTAATATATAGCCATATAAATGCTTTATAAGATGATTTTGCATTGATTTTGATAGTTTTTATTACAAAAAAAGGAGAAAAACTTGTTTTTTTTTTCAGAATTTTTAATTGTTCAATTGTAGAAATGTTAAAATTTTAAACATAATAAAAAGAAATTAAATGACATCTTGATTTATATTAATTTGAATAATACTGGAATAAACTTATTCATATAGCTAGACAAAATATTCGTTGTTTTACAACATATCAATGTTTATGAAATCCAGATTGAGTATTCACTCGATTCAATTTTTAAAAAATAACGATAAACAGATAAATTTCCTTAACAAGTAAAAAAATAAATAAATAAAAGCCGTTACTTAGAGTATGAAATTATTATGTCTGCTATCAAGGCAAAGTTCGCAGATTGAATAACGAGTTGGAATTATTGATGATAAATTTTCCCATCTCCCAAATACTTCCATAAGCAAACCTTTAGCGCATGATGTATAACTTCATTAAAAAAAATCACTGTCAAACATCTTTAAATATGCAAATGGTATTCCTGAACGATTCTTCATCCTTTTTGGGGAAATAAATGGAAGTCCTTTGCTCAACGATAATAAAAAAAAATCGATATACTTATCAGTCCCAGTTAAATAAACGCAGAAGAGAAACGAAATCCGAACCATTGAAGCATAGTACCGACATTGGACGTGTCTCATCCTCTGCCATCTGTAGTCCCACGTCCTCGTTAATGAGAAAACCAGGCTTCAGGTTGTTTTTCAGTGCCAACTAATTACAACGGGAGCTCAATTTGTATCCGGATTTAATTACAGGTATTCCCCTGTGCTGTTCTAAAACCGATTATTGAGCAAAGTTCTATTTTCTCTGGAGCGATAAGAAGATGCATTCATTCAGGACTGTGATGGAGTTGCACAGGGGACGCTGGGGAGGAGGGATAGAAGAGATCCCCGCATCAACGCATCATTAGCAAACAAGCCTGATCATAATGGCTTGAAATCGAAAGGGGGTAGGGGGGGAGGAACTGCCTAAAAGTATCTGCTCCAAAGATTGGTCGGTTTTATGCTATCGGATGTTTTGATCTCATTTCTGCGTGAATGGGATGCTTTTCGTTTCTAGAGAGATTTGCAAGGATTTCACAAGTCATTTTGCTAAATTGTTTTTAATGAATTTTAACATAGTGCAAGTAACATTTGTGGAATTATAGGAACAGTCTAATGTGGATCTGCTTCTAATGAGTAGTTTCCTAAATATATTTGTTACAGTGAACTCAAAAAGAAAAAAACTATTTATTTAGTATGAGATCTTGGTTTACCCTAGATAAGAAAAGTGATTAAAACTACTATTTATTTTAGAAATAAGGATGAGATTGTTGGTTAAAGTTTATAGCATGAATAGTCTGATTTCCAACCTCTTTATCATTAAAATTAAATTTAAAGGTTTTCACAGCAGCTGTTCATCTTTTGCAACTAGACGGCATGATATATATGAAACATTGACGTCTCCAATAAGATAAACTAATCTTTTATTGTGTTAGTTACGAAAATATTTATTTGGAATGTGATAAGTAATTTAAAATTTATTTCTCATAAAAATTTCATATTTTATTAGGTACTCAAAAGGTTCATTTGGTAAAGAAATATTTCTAAATTAGTCTGGATCATAATTGAAACTAAAATTTTTTTAAAAAAATTTAATAGTTGCATCCATCAGAAATACGAAATGTCCATTTATTTATGATTTGATATAATTATACTACTAACGATAAATTTTGTTTTAACTATTATGTTTTTTAAAATAATTTTGATAATTGATTCCATAATAATGATTTCTGAGCGGAATGTCAATAGTTCTTCAGTGTCTCAATAGATCATAAGGATATTTAACTCTCCATGTATAAAGGTTTTCTATAAGTAGATTAAAAGGGACAAAGATTATGACTTTTCATGTTGGGTAAAAGAAAATTAGGATACTAATTTCTCAGTCTGTTCAGTATTTGACTCAAATATTGAATAATTTGCTGGTAATGTGAATTAATATTTCCTGCAGATTTTCTTGACTCATGGATACCAATGGGAAATAATGCATTTTTTACTGTGTTGCAATATTTCATTCATTGCTTCGAGGTTGTTGTACTTTCAATAATCATTCTCCTTGCGTCTAAATATACTATTTCAAGTAAATGTACGAATAACACCAACTTCTATGATAATTATTAAATGGCTGCAATAGATATATTGCAGCCATTCTTTTTAAACTAACTGAACGGGAATTCAAATTTTTTTCCAATTCATTCTTTCTATTTCCACATCCGAGTAATTTAATTCTATTTATCCAACATTCTTTTCCATTCATTTTTTTCCTTGATCATATTTAAAAACAAAGAAAGTCGAGAGACTAATACGAAATATAAAAACAAATAATGTCATCCACCAAAAGTAGAAAATCATATATTCATAGGTTTGTCTAGAAATAAAACTGAACAAAAAAAATGTATTCTGACAAACAAGAATCCAAGGGTGGCTTTGTATTGTTCAACCAGGTAATCCTCGACTACGCAATAAGGGGATATATCGTAGTGGGAAAGATGCCAAAAAGAACAAGAAAACTTAGAATGGAATGAAAAAGCACTCACACACACGACTAAGAAATTCAAAATAGGGTATAAAAAATACTTAGCGAATTCTAGTTTGAGTCTCGCCTTATCTCTTGCCGTCCTGAAGGAAAGAACGGAGGGGGGGGGGTGGCTGAGAGAAAGGGAATAAAAAAATATGTGGATGAAAGAGAACCTAATTTGAAAAGTTGGTGTGAGCATTCGAGTGTAAATGCACTCAAGTCCTAAATTCAAAGCAGGGTGGTATTTGGGGAGGGGGTGAGGGATGACAGTGCTGAGAAAAGGGAGATGGGGAAGGATCTGATTCCCACCGTGTTGTGTGCAAATCTGGCAAGGGCTGACGAACTCTCTTCTGGAAGCCTCTGAAATGAATAGCTGGCAGACGAGCAGTTATCCCTTCTTCCGCTTGGAGCGGGTCGCGAGGCGATCGAGCGGAATCCATTTGAAAAGTTCTTCCGAATTACCTCTCAGGAAACAAGAATGGGAAGAATTGTTATTTCTGGAAATAAACACATACCACTCTAGGATCATTAGAAGTATGATTGAAATCCTGAACAATTGCAGCGCTTCATTTTGACTCTATATTAATTGATCTTGGTCAGATTATGTACTTGAATGTCAGGTTTTGTTAATTTTATGATAGCAATAAACTAGTACTCGATATATAGAGAGGTTATGTTCATTAAGTTATGTGAAAAGCATTTTTAGTTTGTGCTTGATTTAATATATTTATATTTAAATTTGACTTATCTGATGAAATTTCTGAATTATATTAATGTCTCACAGAAGTTTTAACCATTTTTCACATATTTTTAGAAATAAAAAGGGTTAATGCCTCTGGTGTGATTGTTTTCGCTTCTTTGATATCTTACATCTTATATCTTACATCAATATTGTTTAGTTTATGGCACGTAACTAATCATAATTTTCTTCATGCATTGACATAATTTTTATTAAACTTAAATTGCGCTTTACCATTTAAAATTTCAATTAATTTTGTGTCAAAAAACATGTTTCAGTACAATCAAAATAAATAATGATTTCTTATTAAAATACATTTAAGAGATTATTTTTCTATGTGCAGTATAAGAAAATACGGAATTAAGTTTCCATAACTATTTTATTATAACGCCAGGATTACAAATTTTCAGAATTTCTTTATGTGTCAATGAAAACTCTTTAAATGATCTCTAATTATTCATTACTTAACGAATTTTAGATCTGATCAATCATGGAAATGTACTTTATAATGTATCAATCAAAACATGCCCCGTGATTTAATCTGTGATGTAGATAGTGTAAACTCTGTTTACAAACAAACAAAAAATCATCATTAAGAAGAGATTTTTTGCTATAAATATAGAGCTTAATTAAAGTCTATTTAATTTTTTTAATTAGCATGTGCTCTATTATATGCATAGAAAATTGAAATACTCTCTTAACTAACGATGTTATTAGTCAGATATTAATTTTTTGTGTTATAAGGCTCTTTTAATTTCCAGAAATTTTCTTTAACTTGTGCAGCATAATTTCAGTTATACATTGCGCATTTCTTAATTCACGCAAGTAATTAATTTGGTTTCAATTCTATCGAATTACATTGTAGTTTTCTATTATAGAATTGCATGTAATAAAAAAGTGCATAATTGTATACTATTTAATTATCATTAAAATATAAACGGTCTGTTATGTAAAACTATTTTCTTATATTTTCCTATTGGTTTCCAAACGTTTTTACAAGCAGCTGCGAAGAAAAAACATTGAGAAATTGAAAATACAGTATAATTAAAAGACACTTTCAAAACTTAACAATTCAATGTTAAGGCATTTTTATTTAATTAAAAAACGCTATTTACTCAAATAAGTCAAAAGAAAGCAAATTTTCAAAAAAAAGCACTGTACAATTAAACTTTAGTAATTAAGTACGTAATTACATATTAGAAGCACAACTTAGCAATTCTATTCAAATTACTTAATGGAGAGAAGCTGCATAAAGATATTAACGTCGAATTATATATATATAAAAAAAATATTTTTTTTCCCTTCTAACAAAACGCTATCAGTGCGTTTTAGGCCAGCAAATGGTTCACTAAAACTCGACTTTAAAAAGAAAGAAACAATAGTAAAATACTTAATTAGCTCTTAATTATCATTAAAAACATTTTATCTAAACTTTTTTTCCGTGTAAGCCCTTTTCTCAATTACTTAGATTTTTATTATAAAAACAATTTCTTTTGAAACGGATCCATTAAGATTCATTTAAGAAATAGTGTTACGCAAATTAACCTGAAACTTCAATTAGGTGAATGACGTACAAAGACTTTAAGCCAAACAAAGATAAAGAAAGTTTTAAAAACAGACGGAATGGTTTTTAATTGATATTTTTCAATTGGAATTTTTTGCTTCCTTCTATTCGTCAAGATTCTTTAAACTTCGAGCCTCCTTGAAGTCGAGTATTTTGCGAAAGGACCAGAAACCAGAACATCTCAATGGCATTCTGGGGTTTCTGTGAACAAATATTGATTTTAAAGAATATTCGACATATGTCACGTAATTGCATCATTAAGAGAGAAGTATTTAAAAAAATGAATTAATTTTTAATCTCGTTTTTTATGATAGCTTGATTTACAATACATTCATAGATTATTTAAATTTTGAATGTAAGGCTTTACCATCTTCATTTAAAGCATAATTACTTATGTAATGAAAATCTAGTTACTATTTTAGCAGTAAGTGCAATAGAAGTTAAATATTCTATAATATTTATTATAAATTAATATAACTATAATATTATAGTTAAAATTTTAGTTAATAATTATATATTATATATTAAAATTAGAGTATCGCATATTTACAGCTCATGTTAGTTTAAACAAAAGCAAAACAAGTGAATGGAATTTAGATTTTAAAAAAATCCAAAAATTCAATACTTTTAAATAATTTTGAATAAATATGCTATCGCCAATGATTTTAATTGGATATTATTATTATTAACAACACATTACTTATTAACCCCATTAACAATAACATCCAAACCATAACATGGATTTATTTTCTTCGTAATCATTCTATCCAAGTTATTCTGATAAACCATTAAGGATCTTCTTTTTTACCATCCACAATTTCTGCTAATTCGATTTCAAACACAGGGACGTAATACAACTACTTAAATAATATAAAGTTCTGCTGATTTAAACAAAAAAAAAGTTAAGAAATATACAGTAACTTGTTCTACAGGTTAATTTATTTCAAATAAATATTAAAATTAAATTAAGAATATATCTATACTTATATAAAGCTCAATGTGTGTGTGTGTGTTGGCGCTATATAGAAAAGACTATTTGACCTACAGCTACCAAATTTGTTACGTGTATACCTTGGAGATCGGGAATGTGCACCTGGAGTCCTTTTTTCAAATTTTAATTAGAATTTTAATTATTAATTAAAAACTAACTTTCCCGCCGAAAAAATCTTCATTTCGCCACCGCCAAATGAGTAAGGCTTCAGTATTTTTACCCACGCTAATGAGGCTTAGGCTTAACATTTTTCGGTCGATTATTTCAAACGATTCTGTTTATTTTCTTAATGTTTAATGCACTTAAAATTAAGCGTTTTTAATTAATCGATCTATCAGATTAATTCTAAAGTACTTTTGAATTAAAATAAAACAGAATAAAGAAAATTAAAAATTTCTAATCTGCATAGCGTTACCCCAACTGGCGTAGAAAAATTCACTCATTTGCGTTACCGTAACTGGCGTTGAAAATTCACGCATGCGCATTGTGTTCTCATTCTTGTGACTGATTGAGGACTTGATTTAAATTATTTTTAGGCTAGTTGCATGCTTTGGTAATTAAATTGTACTTACGTTAGTTATATATTTTTTGTATATGCTTATAGTTTTAAGAACATCGTTTTTTAAGAATTTTTTTAACCTTTTTTCAACCGATTGTTTTAAACTATTCGTTTTATTTTCTTAGTGTTTGACGCATTTAAAATTAAACAATCTTAATTAATCAATCTGGTCATAATGAATCTGAGAAAATTTTATTGACAAATTCTTGAAATATTACATAAATTAAGAAAGATATTCTTTAGTTCCTATAAAGTTTAAACGTTCAGTGACTGTTTTCAGTAATCATATTACTAAAAAATACTTTGTTTCAGTAAAAAATATTATTATATTAATTGCAGATTAATCCTATCCACTTTAATTTAAAGTATAATTTGTACGGTAGCTAACAGAAAATTAGAGAGATACATATTACGTTATGACTGAAGACCTTTATAATATTATTATGAGTGAATTATATGACTATCAAAATTTGAAGTTTTAAAATTTTTCGATGAAGAAGCTATTAAAGTAAGGATTGCATAAAATATTTAATTATCAAAATGTTAACGAACATTCAGAGTGGCGAACCGGCTGGTCGCCAAACGTGGCTAGTATTTAATAAAATTGAATATTATATTTAATATATTAACAAGTTAATTTATTAAACATAAATATAAAAATATATCATTCTAAAAAAAGCTAATAAAATTAATATGAAAAATTAATAGATGACAAGTCTATTTTACAACATTACTATTCTGTGTCTCTTTAGAATCCATTCAATCGTTTACTATTAAATTGAACAGCAAGTATACATTGTTGTTTATCAACCAAATTACTGATCTCAATAACATATGAACCAGTGATTTCTTCTTTATCCAGCAGTCATTATATAGCTTATATAATATGATTATGCGATTAAATATATTTGATTACAGCTATCAATATTTTTTATTGATTGTAAAAATTTTTACTAAACCATTTAATAAAATATAACAGACTTATGCGATGTAGCTGACATGAGGATTTAAATGAATGAATATAAAAACATTTCTATTTAAAAACATCAAAAGTTAAAGGAAAGGCAGATAATACAATTCAATGACAATCATACAATGATTGTTAATTTGTTTTTAAATGTTATTACTAGATGAACGCTAATTAATAAATGTAGACTTAAAATGTCAATAAGTGTAAAATTAAAATGTATTGTTCATGATAAATATCGAATATTACCACATTTCTCTTGATTAGTTTCACACTCAATAAAAGGAAAATAGCACAAAAGAATACAAAAAAATTCTTGAAAGATTGATTGACAACCTACAGGGAAAAAAAATCAAATACATGAATTCGTTCAAGAGAGACTTGAAACATTATTAAAAAAAATATATAATCTACAAATAAAATTCGAATTTTTCGACCGCAGCACTAGATGCTGCCATAAGTAGAAAAGGCCCTGCCTCTCAATACTATCGATCCAGAAGAAGATTATTTCTGGTTTTTTTCCTGGATCGAAGCACCGATGATTCGAATTCTGAAGCAAGTGTATCCGATACAAGCGGGAGTATTTCGCCGTCGTCAAAACACTGTCAATTCCTTTTCTATCTGCAGAATATTTCTCGTCTTACGTGACCACAATTGTAAAATG